>PVJL010012728.1:0-35668 GCA_004026885.1 Lyroderma lyra | reverse complement strand
AGATAATGATCTCACTTAATGTTGAATCTAAAAACATTGAATAGAAACAGAGAATAGAATTGTGGTTGGCAGGGGTGAGGGGTGAGGGAAATGAGGAGTTGTTTGTCAAAGGGTACAAACTTTCAATTATAAGATGAGTAATTTCCCAGGGTCTAATGTGTATAGCATGGTGACTATTGTTAACAATACTATATTGTAGACATGAATGATTTTATGACAATAGAACTTCAATATTCTCACCATAACAAGAATAACATGATAATTATATGAGGTGAAGGATGTGTTAACGAACCTTATTGTGGTAAATATTTCACAATATAGGAGGGGATCAATTCATCACATTGTACACCTTCAACTTACACAGTGTTATACGTTAATAAAGCCAGAAAAAGAAAAGTAAATGAGAAACTGAGTAGATGCTTCCCAAGTTATTTTTTGTTTGTATGTTTGTTTTGCTCAACTTATGTCTTGTTTTACACTTTAATCGGTTTACTTAGAGCACTTCCTAGAAAGTAAGATATCATTCATTCATTTCTTCAGTCATTTCACAAACATTTCCTGAGAAATGGATATATGGCAGGCACTCTACTGAGCAATACAAGACAATTTACAATCTAGTAATACAACTCAGGGCACAGCCACACAAACACAGATGAACAAAAGGCTTCCTAATATAACCCTTGCATTTGTTTCTACAAATAACCTAAAATAAGATTAAAATTCTGGAACCACACTACCTGGTCTTGAGCTCAGCTCCGCCACTTTCTAACTGCTGGTCTTGAGGAAAATTACTAAATCTCTGCCTCAGTTTCTTAATATGTAAAATTATAGTACTAATCTTACAGAGTGGCTGTGATGATTAATTAATTGGGATGATAAATTAGAATGATGTGAAGATTTAAGAATCATGCCTAACACATAAGAAGTATTTAATAAACATTAGATGTAATTATTGTTATTATTGTTTTATTATTACTTTTACTGCCATCAGCAATGAAAATCCTCTCCACAGAGAGCCCCCAGGACAACTACAATCTAAACTCCATTTCATATTATTTTAAACCCCTACCTCCCCTTTAATTCCCAGAGCATCTCATGTTAAGATTCAATTTTAATGGCTATTTCTGCAGTCAGAACATTTAGCAGTTGGGGGATGAAATCAGGGCAGTCTGAGATGTTGCACTCTAACTAGTTACACTGCACAAAGCCTAACAGTTTGCTTTCTGTTTTTAAAGAAGCGTTTAGTTTAGCCATACTTGTGGCGGCACATGTAATTGAAAAGAGGCATATGGAGACCAGCATGGAAGCCTAACAAACACTTCAGAGTGGCTTCAAAACTATGCTAATCAGTTTGGGAAACCATTTTAATCTTTGGGGGAAAAAAAAGCAAAACACCAAAACTCCTCAAACCTAAGGTGATTTTTAATAAAATGGAATTATTGTTGATATCACCTAATGCTGGTTTATTCCTCATTGCCCTGGTAAATCCTGGAACTAAAATCGAATCATATCAAAAGGAGGAAATGAGAACGCCCATGACCTGTAGTTTTGCAGAGCAGACATGAACTTGGAGAGGGGGGTAAACCAGGACACCAGCCCCACCGGCAGAGTCAGGGTGTAGATTGTCTCCTCTTCCAGGACAGAGAGGAGTGACAGGGCTCACAGCACTCCTCCCCCAACCCTGCAAGAAGTCACCGAGCATTACCTGAAAACAAGGAAAGCATCAGATGAACAGACCTTTATAACAGAATGTGCATCTGCCAAGACAAAAATACATGACGAGCTTCTGGTGCTGGCGCGCTGACAGTATGAGCAAGCTGTCTTAGTAGTGATCTTGCAAATCATTTGAGTTTAAATTCTATATAGGCCGTAGGGCCCCTGGAGCATCGCTTTCTATATTTGGCCTCCTCATTTAGCTATGTTTGGAATAAATAGGCTATGGGTAAAACTCATGCCCTTTAAGAGTTTTGCACACACAGACTAGTTCTGCATATATATTATACGTGAACGACGTGAATAATACAAGTCTACACACGCACACACACACACACACACACACACACACACAGGCTTTCTAAATGTATTTTTAAGTTGTTTTCCTATGTGACTTATTCTGTCTCTTTTTTTAAGTTCAGCTCTCTGGCATTTAGTAACCCACAAGCTGCTGTTTCTTTTTCCAAATAAGTTCAGCTCGATGGAGGGGCCAAGAAAAATGAGCCCAACTGATGATTGCAATCTCTAAAGAAAATATGCTTTTTATCAGAGACCACATGTTGCCAATGCCAATTAGAGTAAAACTGGGAGATTTTATCAGATACCAACCTGGAAGGAGAAATGGTGAGCCAAGTGTGAAAAAAGGAACCGTAAGCCTCAGGTGGAATTGCTGCGATGTTCATTTAAGATGAAATGTAAATTTTAAGGTGGAAAGTGTAACATACATTGCAGACTGAGCCATTTGTTAACGATCTAGACAAGAAATTGTACAAAGGCAATGTTAGGAACTTTGATTTGAGCCGATCTGGATGAAATCCTAGCTCTACCACTAACTACACGAATCACCCTCACATCTCCAAGCCTTAGTCTCGTCATTCAAAAATCACAAAATTAAGATTGGATTTTTTTAAAATTAAAAATGTGGATTAAATCATCCGTTTCATAATATTTGCTTGAAACATGTTGAAAGAAATGTATTAAGTTGTGGACAAAAGCTTTAATGAAAAGATCACCTTCCTTTTCTAAAGTGTGGGCAACCATTTAGGCACATTCATCTTGCAAACATACTCACGTTAAGTACTATGTGCTTTAATTTAGTCTCTTTTATTGACAAGAAGTATTGTAATGATGTGACACATTCTTACACAGGCACTCCTCACTTAAAGACTGAGTTCTGTTCCTATGACTAGGTCGTTAAATGAATTGGTAGACAAATGAGGACTTAAAGGTGGATGTCTTGAGTGTTATGGCACCATAGGGTATGTACTTTTCAATAGACGTCATGCGACACCACAATTATGAACAAAATATGCAGTCTTGTGTCATTGTGAAAGCTTCATGTAGTGAATACTAACCAACTGGGAACGAGACAAAGACTGAGAAAAGAACTGGTTGTAAGTCTGAGCGATCATTAAATAGGTAGGTGATTAGGTAAGGAGTGGCTGTAGTTTTATTTCTGACACAATTAATAACATATTTGTGAGATAATTAAATTGCACTCCATCAAAAAAGAATCACTTTTCTGAGAGCTTGGGAAGTATAAGATGTCAAGGTTAGAAGACTCACTTTGGAGTTTCTCTGCCTTAGTTTTCATCACATTTAAAATGTTCATGAGGAGCCTGAAAGATTATTTTAAGGGTCAAATGAGTGGAACCATGCAAAATTGCTTGTACCCAGAATATATTATATTAAAAGCTTAGTTCCTTTCTCCTTTTCCTTCTGGTGAGTTGGGTAGTTTTTATATTTTTATGAAATGGTAGGAATTTGTTGGTTAAATGGACTAGAACTTTAATTCTGAAAAATAGGTACAAGGGCTGAAATTCTCAGATAGGCCTCAAGTTTTTGTGCTTTCCAAAGTGTTGAACTTGAATGGTTTTTCTAGAACTTGGTGAAATAACTAATTTAAAGTTATATCATGTAGAATGTAGTAATCTTGATCTGAAAACCAGCCACTGGGGTATAGATTTCTCATAATAACATATGTTCTGTATGTAAACCTACCACTACTCACTTTTGCACCTTTTTGAAATTTATGGTGAATAGAAGAAGATATTAGCACCATACTTAGTCATCGTTTATTTGAATACTGTATTACACTCGTCTTAACTGAAAATTGTTCGGTTCTTTCTAGAAATATTCACTGTGCATGAAATAAGAGACCAATAATCTCTTATCAAATAATTTTTTTCTTCTTCTTCGTAGGTATATTCTTAAAGCCAGTTAAGGAGTATAGAGAGTCAGGAAACAGATAACTAGGCCATAAATATATCTTGACAAGCCTGAGGCAGTACTAAGACCAATAAATGAAATGGGTTTATATTAATGGGTCATTTCAACTCCTCATATTCAGACCCAATCATAATAATCATGTGCATTTTCCTAACTTTCCTGGGTATTTTTCCATTCCTCCACCTCAAGAATGAATATATCCTTGAACAACACTGTTTTTTATTGTATGTATATAAGCAACCTTGTCAAAGTTATGACACCTTACTGAGTTGTTTGTACACTGCTATCAACGTAAGTGCACAGTGGCAAGTTAGTGAACTTAATTGTCAGATTTGGGGGATGATGAGAGCTCTGATGGCCATTCCAGAAAGAATTTCAAAATTGCTTTGAAGGGTGGACAAGGCACTGGTATCGGTACATTGCTTCCCATGGAGAGTATTTCAAAGGTGACCGTAGTGATATTCAGCAATGAGGTATGTAGCACTTCTTCTAGGATGAGTTTGCAAAATTAACTGTCCGACCTCAGACACACACACACACGCACACACACACACACACAGACAAAATAACTTTTTATTATAGAAAACCAAAAAGCAATCTAAATATTCAACAAAATTAAAATGATTGTGAAACATTGTATTGTTAATATCCATGTGATTAATGTTTTTAAAACTTGATTTATAGATATTGCAAAAAATAAATTTTTGGGTTATACCTCATAGATATTATATCAGAGTTTTCAGGGAAAAAACTGTATTATCTGCATTTTGAAGAAATATATATCAAATAACTTTAGAGAATGTTGTACTAATAGAATGTAGGCTTAATGTGAAAGCAAAAAGTTTTAGTTTGCTACTGTAATACAATGCTCTGTACCTCATGAGCATTCAATAAATTTATTCTGAACAAGTGAATTAATTATTATCTTCTATGGAAAAGTTGTTATTTTTAATAATATTGTAGAGGTTATATAGTAACACCAAAAGATGCTCTTGATGTACTAGTTAACAAAAACACAGAATAAAAAAGATTGCATTCTAAGGTTACAAATATTTTAAAAGATACTTTAAATGGAAAAAAATAACATTAAAAGCATCATCCATGTAATGAGAAAATGATAAATGGAATTTTACCAAAATTAAAGATAGGAGGGAAAAATATTTGCAAATCAAATATCCAACAAAGGACTATGAAGAATATGAAAAGAACTTTTAGAACTTAATTATGAGAAAACAGAAACAATCTTAAAATAGGCAAATGATTTGAATAGATATTTGACCAAAAATGATATCTGGGTGGCAAATAAACATAAGGAAAAATGGTCAACATCATTAGTCATTAAAGAAGTGCAAATTAAAACCACTATGATATACTACTACACATATATTAGAGCTAAAAAAAGGAAAAAGTTGGTAATACTGTTGGTAAGTGCTGATGAGAATTCAAAGTGATTAGAACTCTCATACATTCCTCATCAGGATGCAAAATGTTAAAGTCTCTTTAAAAACAGTTTCACCGTTTCTTATAAAGTTTAGCATGCTCTTACCACATGGCTCAACAGTCACACTTCTAGAAATGAAAACTTATATTTACACAAAAATCTGTACATGCATGTTTATAGCAACTTTATTTATAATCTCTAAGAACCGAAAACAATGCAAATATACTTAAATTGATGAATGGTAAATGGTGGCATAGCCATACAATGGAATACTTAGCAATACCTAAAAATAAAAGAAAAATAAAAAGAAGGAAATACTGATCCATACAACCACATGGATGAATCGCAAATGCACCATGCTAAGTAAAAGAAGCTACATACAAATTGCTACAAACTGTATGATTCTATTTATATCACATTCTGGGAGAAGAGAAATGATAGGGACAGAGCATAGATTGCTAGTTGCTAGGGGTAAAAGTGAGGGGGGACTTAACTCCAAAAGGTCAGCATGAGCATATTTCTTTAGGGTAATGAAACCATTCCATATCTTGATTGTGTGATGATTATGTGACTCTACGCATTTGTCAAAACTCAAAGCTATACATGAGAAATAGTGAATTTTGTTATATGTACAGTCAAAACAAAAAATTTAAAGAAGTGGAAGGAATACCCAAATGTAAAATAGCAGCCATGTGATGTGATGATGAATTTTTCTTTTTTTGTTCAGTTTGCAAATTTTTCTGAGATGTGGTTGAGATATTTGTTTAAGTAATAATCAAATTTTATATATATATAAAGACTGTATAATAGCAACACGTTTGATTAGCAGACACACAAATCATTTGGTCTTCCTTACAAATTAACATTGCATTTCTTTTTATAAAGTTGAGCATTATTTGTAATAGGGTCTTATGTGGCTGCAAACTAACTGACTGAAAAAAATATTCAACCAATCAGATATTTTCTTTATATGACATTCATCTGTTTAATTGTTACATTTAATGAAAATAAAACTTTTCTCCGTACTTTCCATCTTTGACTCAAGCTCCTGCCTTCCCCTCATTTCCTCCTTCCACGTTCATATCTATATACAAACATATATGTACGCATTGCCACACACTTCCAGCCTGAAAAATTCCTGTCCATTGTTCAAAACATCGCTTTGAAGTGATCTTTTCTAGAATCCCTCTTTGATTCTTCTGCTCAGCTTTGCCTCCAAGGATTTTCTCAAAAGGCCCTTTCTCTCTACCTGCATGGCAGAGTTCATATCAAATTCACTACATTGTATTAAAACAGTTTGCAGGTGACTTACACACCAACTAGATTAAAAGATTTTTATAGCATCTTGTCTAATATATTTTTATTATATAATTAGACAAAATTCTGGAACATTGTAGCTACATTTTTACTGTCCCAACCTTAACTAAATAAATCTATTGTTTTGGTGGATAGCCTACCCATATTTTTAGTCTTATAGCTAAACATTTTTTTAAGGAAAATCTTTTTTAAAGGGAAAACCCTCATTGCTATATATTGTGGTGACTGACATATGTTTTATATGAGTTGTATAGGTTCTTAGAGCCATACACCTGGCTGGGTTCATTCACTGAGTATCTAGAATGGTCAACATCCTGACAGGTCAAGGAAGGTACATTGTAACAAGCCTTTCAATGATGCTAACGATGTGACTGTTCTCTAAGACTTTGTCAGTTATCTTCTTTTACTATTTCTGGAGAAAAAGCTATTAAGAAACTACATAAAACAGGTTTAATTTTCACAAAAATTAAACATTACTACATAGAGACTTAGTAGAAATCATACGATGTTACTGTACAAACAACATAATAAATCTTCTGCCTCCCTAACAACACAAGATCATAAACTCATATAATCAAAATGAATGTGAGCAAGCTACCATCTCACCCGTTATTTTATTTGTTAAATCTTATACACAATTTTTCCAGCTAGTTAGTAACACCACACTAATCAAAACTTATAAATCACTGAAACATGCATAGTTTAGTAATTCCTGTGAGTTTTAAAAAAAGAACAATGAGAAAAAAATGCACCAAAGTACAATATGAACTGCTTGTATTTTCCTAAAACAAAGAACAAAACCTTAATATGTTTTTGATTTTTAATTCTTTGTCCAACATCCAGGATAGAATAACAATGTTGACTTTCTTGATTTAATCTACTAATAATATTTTCAAAAGCACTGAAGGTGAAAAAGTTTGAAGAAGGGTAAGGTAATTTCCAAGATGGAAATACAATACAAGGATTCTTTATCACAGAAACTAGCTCAGTAGTCTATTTAGAAGGACAAAGAAAAGTCTAATATTTTATCAAGATCTGTCCAATGGTGACAAAAGAAGCTCAAATTGCTAGAATTACTATGTCTAAAATATCAAAAAGACAAAATGCTTTTATGAAAATTGGAAAAAAATGGCCAATTTCCATCCTTTGGTCTTGCTATTCCATGCCACCAGTTGTCAGTAAGGATGACTTGCAAACCTGGTAGCAGTGCTTACTTTCAAAGGTGGTTAAGAAACTGTAGCATGAACAAGCTCTACATCCTGCTCATCTTATTGAAACATGCACTTAATGTGACGCTTGCATTTGACCCATAAGCAAAGAGTTCCACCTGATACAGAGTGACCCTATTAAAAATAAATACCTGTCTCTTTCATCCCAAGCTTTCTGGGTTTAGCAACACAGTGTCCATTAAAGGTATTACAGGAGGACTCAATCACTTGTCTAAATAAGGTAATGAATTAAAAAGTGCCATAGGGATAGAGGTAACATCTCTATGAATAACAAGTGACCCATCAAGATTAGTTCAAAAGAACAGAAGTGACAAAGCCAGTCTCTCCTGACCATCAATTACCTCTAACAAAAATAGCAACTATGATTCTCGGTGAGGCATGCTGCACCCAGCTAGATTTTCAGCCTCAGCCCCACTGCGTTGTCTCCCAAGCCCCACTGCCCTTGGGTCTTAGGCCCATCAGAACTTCTGGAGAGACATGAGTGAACCTAAGTGACTCATATCGTTTTGATTAAAAAAATATTAACTTGCTTTTCTGTTACTGTCTCTTTGTGCAAGAAATACTCCTGTATTTTTTTTAATACAGAAATTGGATTAAACAGCATGCTTTTCTAACAACAGATAGGAACTAATTAAAGGACAGACTTCACAGCCACATAAAAAGCATCTCTGCACAAAAGTCTTCTCATTCCCTTTCAAACGTGGTGTTAGCTCGCGACTTGGTCAGACAGAACTTGTGTGAACTCTGTTCACTAAAAAGATCACTGGCAAATAATCTTAGAAAAAAAGATAAAGTCATAAATCTAAGTAATGATCTCCTTACATTTCTATTATAATTGGTCATATTTGATTGGTATGGGTAAAAGCTAATGTCTTGATTACAGATGCCAGCAAAAAAAGTGTTAGTTAAGAATGAGATTCTTCTAAGGGAAAAAATATAATGTTAAAATGTGATCTGACTGCTGAAATTTTAATCTACTCTTTATCATTTCTCAGTGGAACAAAAGATTCAATCAAGAGAATATTTTAATTTTAAAATGACAATGCAGTAGAAGCATAGATACAGTATAAGCCTTACATTTACTATGTTTTCTCTAATTTGGGTGTCATTTATTTATTCAACAAGCCAACAATGAGTGTACCAAGACCTGTGCTTTGAATTAAGGATACAAAGATGAGTAAATCAGGTCTCTAATCCCAAAATATGATACTCTAGGAAGAATAAATAGTGCTTGAACAGATGGTTACAAAATAAAGGCAACAAAAGTGAAATGCACAGAACATTCTGAGCATCTTCCTTAGTCTAAGAAGTGTGTGTTGGTGTGGCTGCGGGGGAGGGAGGGCTTCTGATCAGAGAAGAATTCCTGCTAAGGGCAAAGATACGGTAATATATATTTCATGTGGACAAGGCATGAAATTGGGGCAGTGTTGGTACTATAAGTAGGTTGTCATGGGTTGAATGTACAGAATTAAAACATGTTGCAGGAGTTGATGCTAGAATGTAGGTAGCATTCAGATCAAGAAAGCACTCACACACAGTGCTAAAAAAACAAACAAAAAAACAAAAAAACAAAAAAATCATGGGCTCTGTTCTCTAGGTCAGGACTTAACAGAGACTCCAATGGAAGGCTGGTGTGTCTGTGATGTGAAGAATAGCCCCAGGAAGTCTGCCATGGTCTTCTGGTTCAGAATCACGTATTCATTCCTTTAGCAAATAATGGTTGAGTGCTCACTTCACGTCAAGTGTTGTTCTGAGCACTGGCGATGCAATACTGAAAAAAATACTGCAAGTATCCCTCTTTGTAGAGTGATTAGTGGTGGTCAATTTGTAAATATTAAGTGCAATTTTAAACCTTTTTGTTTTATGAAGATTGGGTTTGACTGGTCCAAAAATAGATGCAACAAGACAAGGAAGGGGGCTCTTGCAGTAGTCTGAGGGAGACAGTGGTAGTAAGAATAGATAAGGGATCGATTCTGGAAATATTTAGAAAGCAAAATCAAGAGGACTTGATTATTAGAAGTAAGGGAGGGTGGAGTTGGGGGAGCTGAGGGGAGAAAAAAGTTATCAATGAATCCTAAGTTTTTAGTTGAGAGTATTGGGTAGACGGTGGCCCCGCTAATCAAGATAAATAATATATTAGAAGTCTACCTTTATTGATGACCACTATATAAAAAGCATGGGGAAAATATATCCAGCATTACATGTAGGATTGCATGAAATACCTACATTATTCTTATAGAGGACTACAATATGATGGAAATACAGCTATTGATACACAGCATTCCAGGACAAGATAAAGCATTTAGTGATCTACCAAAAGAATTTCAGAAACAGGACATTTCTATTTTCTCTCATAAGTAAAAAATGTGTTATCACATTAGCAGAGTGTTTTAAATGAAAATTTTAAAAATTCTGAAATTGTGAATGTCCTTTAACCACCATTTCTCTATTTCACGTTGGTCATTGTTCAGATTAACACTAGCATGAACTAACAACCATGGCGCAGGTGAGAAAATGCAACTGACACCATATCTTCCTCTGCCAATAACTCAGGAGGGAAGGAATACACAAATTAGGTTGACACATGGTGTCTGGAAAGAATTAATACCCCCTCAATCCTGGCCAGACTCACAAGCTGGGCTCCATCCATAAAGACTGATGGGAAGCCTGAGGTTTGGTTTGTGTAGTGATATTTCCTACAGCCATCAGCAACGGGACGCAAGACTAGCAGTCACTGAAGAGCTCCTTGTTGTTCTGCTGCTGTATTATCCAGAGACACGTGAGAATTTGTTTCACATTTGCTAGTCGTTCTTGAACCTGATTGGAAACTTTTGCTGTATTTGTCACGTTGATACCTTCTGACAGGAACACTCAGACATTTATTATAAGAGCTTTATGAGGGGACAAAAATATCTTGGATATGCCAAATTAAATTATAATGAACTGGAACAGTCGTCATCTATCTTTAATCTATTTTTAGCATTTAATAGGCAACATCAGAAAGATTTACATTAGGATTAATAAACATCATAGAAAAAATATATAAATTTTCCTACTGAAACCAGTACTGCCTAAGGAGTATTTATCCAGCATGACCGGATTAAACACTCCCATAGTATTCTCCCCAATATTTCTAACACCTGTTGGCTGGAATTTAAATTAGCTTTTGGCAAAATGGTAAAGTAAGCCAATTTTTTTCTTTGGAATCCCCTTGTTTCCGATTAACTCATTTATTCATTCCAAGTGTGAGTACCTACTATGTAGTGGACACTATTCTAAGCAAAAGTTTCTATCCTCATGGAGATATCCTTCTTCTAATTCTTCTAATTCCTATCACTCAGTTTGTTCCCCTGCTCTAGTTTTCCCCCAAATACAAAATACCATTATTCTCTTTCGAAGTATATTGTTTCATTAGAAATTCTTTCCAAAGACTTCCGGAAAACATACCTTATCTCAAAGACATGACCATAACACTGGGCCATTCGGTTATGTGTCAGGCTAATGTGGGAAATATTTGGAAAAAATGGAAATAATTTGCAACACTCATATCAAATCATAACACCTGAAAGCTATATAGCTCCTGGACAAAGTGCTGGCAGCATAACAGCAGGCAAGGGTGAGTGCAGAAGCTGACAGATGGAGGTGTTCAAATTCCAGCTGCACTGCCTGCTAACAGTGTGAGTTAACTTGCCCGAGACACACTTTCCTAGTGAATATACAAAGGCTGTCCAGAAAATATCCAGCCATAAATGCCTCTATATTTTTTATATTATATGGCTGGATACTTTCCGGATAGCCCTTGTATGTATATTCAGTGACAGGCACTAAGTAAATGCTCAAGAAATAATTATTGTCATTTTACTTTCTTAATATTAAAATTAAAGAATGTATTCACCATCAATCCCATTTGTTCTTGACTGTATTTTGTATAGATTTGCCTTTGGGTTTTGGCATTATTAAGTGCCACTGATTTTAAGATCTATAGAGTTTTGGGGGGATGGAAAGATTTTTTTTTAATTTAGAAACAATTGCAATAAAATTAGATATGTAGTAGAAAGAATATTTTATTTGTTTAAATCATTTGAAAGTAAAGCTGCTGACCAGATGTGTCATTAGCCTAGACTACTTTAACATTTATTCTTACAAAGACATTTTAAAACGTTACCACAATAAGACATCTAAATCAAGAAGGTAGTATTGAGACACTATAATCTTCAAATTATTGGATCTCATTCCAGTTTCAGCATTGTTTCAATTAATGTCCTTAATAGTAAAACGATCTAGTTCATACTCACATATGGTATTTTCAGGTCAAGTTTCTTTAAGCTTCTTCAAACCATAGTACTTTGAAATTACATATTTCCCATTTCATCATCAAACAGTTTTATATTCTGTTATTTATTTTCATGTAATATGGACTCATGGAATCCAATTTCATTCTTTCTGTTTTAATTCATTACTACCATTTTTTAGTTTGATGCTAAAACTACCCAAGTTTTAGCCAGTGGGGGCACCTTCAAGTAGACATCTGTGTCCTTTTGGGATACGTCCATCATTCTTGCAGCACCACAAGACGCTCCAGACTTATCTATCACTTTCTTTGCCCCAACTCTGAAAATCAAAGATTATTCCAAGAAACCCTATTTTGTTTTTTAGTGTAAAATAGTATCAGAAAGCCAATATCTGGGTGCTAACTGCCATTGGGATGTCTCTTCTCCTAGGTCCTAGTTGTGGACAAAGGGAGAGAATATATATGTATATTTAGGTCTACATTTATTTCTACATGTATCAAAGCACTTTGAAAAACAGAGATTACACAAATACTTTGAAATTTAATTTAACCCCACAGGGGGGAAAAAGGGAAAAGAATAGCAGGGAAGCAAACAGGGAAAAGGAGACAAAGAAAAGAACTAAAAAGAAGGGAAAAGAACAAAAAGGGAGGAAAGACCAAGAAAAGGAAGAGAAAAAGTAGGGGAAGAGGAAAAAAATGAAGGGGAGAAGGAAGAGAGGAGAAGCAGAATTCTGTGATGTTTCAACTGAGACTATTCCAGACCAGCCATCAGTTACCTGACCCCCAAACAGCAGAGCTGCCTAGCCAATGGACCCAATTTACAGCTAACTGTTGACATATGGGGAGGTCAGGTGACCCTGGAAGAATCTTTCAGTTGACCTACAGTCTTGTGACCAATAATAATTTAGTTATTAATTTAAGCCACTGAGTTTTGGAGTCCAGTGTTATGTAAGTTTATTCTGAGTTGTTGAATAAAACTAGAAATTATACTTTGAACTTAGAAATACTTCTGTATCAATTATAAATTTTCTTTAGCATTTAGTAGTCCAAAAGCATTGTTTTACTCAAAAATGGCTAAATGGTCTATAGTTAAGTTGTAGGGTAAGGCATACACACACACACACACACACACACACACACACACACACACATATATATGCATGGGACCATTTTAATAGGATCGTATCTATGTCTGACACATTGCATCATTGCATGACCACAGACTATAATCCACAGCCACATCCACAACAGCACGAACAATGCAACATTTTTTTTAATACCTAGCACCTAGGAAAGCCCCTACTGTATTTGCAATATTGCAAGCACTCAGTCAATGTGAACAAACAAAAAGACAAATGAATTCAGTCATTTATTCTAAAAGTATAATAAATATTTATTTAATGAGTGAAGGAACAAGGATTTAACTTCACTAAACAGAAATCTTTCTCCTTAAAATAGCTGCTCACTATAATAAAATGAAGGAGTGGAAAAACAAGCAAATAGAAGTCCACAAATTAAGAAATAAGCAGGAGTAAAGGAGAGATGAGCACTGTTGATAAATAGGACATTTTGTAATGTAAGCATCACAGCAACAGAATCAAGAAGGAAAATATTCCATTTTGCTGAAAAATCAGCATCCCCGGAACTTCTTAGTGTATAATTCACAGGTAACAAAATCCTAAAGAGCTAGTTGTACAGGCAATATTTTCAAAGCGAATGCAGAAGAGGTATGCCCAGGATGCCTGATTTCCTGTAAATGAGAAAACATTGCCTTCAAAGGAGATACATGCAGTCGTAATTTTTCGTGATCTCAATAGAAATTAATTTGTTGTTAGCATCTTTTAAAAAATGAATGTAAAATCTCGACTTTACTTTCCCATGTTCCAATTAACAAGATTTTAATAATTATCTCAGAGACCAAGTTGATGTTGGCACATTACTATGCGAATAGCTCTGTGCTGTAGCAATGATGTTTTGTGCTTGGATGATAATAACTGTCAAAATGCAAGGGGTTAGTGAACAGGACCCATGGGGAATGGCAGGATGACACTCTATGCAAGACATTCTGCTAATAGGTCTGAGAGCAATTACTGTATGGTTTATGATCACAACACTTAACCCTCTCACACTCAGATTGTAGGAAGCTTAGCCAGCAAAATGCCTGAGAAAATTTTGGCCCTTCATGTTTTATCAGTAAAGTCCATTTAAGGGACATGCTATAAAGACTGTCAAATAGGTCTGTGCATTAGAGAAATCAGCTGGGTCTATAATATGATGGCTACACAGAAAATGAGCAAACCCAGAGAAGACGGGGGCGTCTCCAGCCTCCTCTGATTACATGCATTTCTAACTTTAAGTTCAGTTGATGAGTTACTCTACTCTTGTTTTCATGCACTGCTCCTTCACATCAGCATTAAGATCTCTTTATTTGTATTTGGGCACTGTTATGGCATTGTGCTAGCTCCCATTTTCTTTAAAGAAAGTGAGATCATATGAGTTATGTTTACAGTAAACGAAATAAGCCCTTGGTAATCATCTCACTTATCCATTATTCAACATTCTTTCCAAAATATTCCAAAGCTGTTGCGATCTCTTTTCTCGACAACCAATAAATACCTGGTTTCTCAACTCTGTAATGTTTTCCACACACCAATACATGTTGTGTTGTTTACTTATTCCATCATCTGTTGCTGAGAAAGAAGAGCAAGTTATCTTCAGATTAAACCATAACAAGGTGCATGGGGCATCAACAAATGTGAATATTGAAACGAAACTTCATAATTTAGAGATTTGGAGAAAGAGAGTGAAAATATGGTAGAGGTTAGAGGTGATATTAAGCCACTAAGTGATTTGGAAATAGTCTCTGAACCCATAAAATTCACATATAATAGGTTTCTAATTTTAATCAGCATGCCTTCCAGTGACTGACAATTTGAATGAACAATTAACAAAAAAATTATCTTCTAATTTGATAATTACATATAACATAGGCATTTTTACAAATGAAAATGACCTCTCTGAGGTCCTCTAACAAATACTTGTTTTGGGTAAATAAGACCATTTTTTTCCTCTACATTTCATACAATAAATTGAGTTTTCCTTTGTGCAATATTTGACTGCATCAATTTGCAAAATGGAAATCATTGCCAATAATAACTTTCATTTTTTAATACTTGCCATAGAAAGTTATTTAAGGTGTCTGCTTAGTTCATGAGAGCCCCAATCAGGCCTTCTAGGTACATTTTTGCAGCTTATAAACCTAAGAAATACTATTTACATTTGTTGTCAATACAAATATATAGATATATTTATTACATATACTTACCATAACAGTTTTCCCAGAATGTACCAGTAAACCTTTGTGAGGGATGGGCAGCTCTTTCTAATCCACAGATAGGTACTGTTTAAGCCAGCAATAAAGATGCTTTTTTCTTCTTAGATTTACTTTTCAACCCCCAAATTTGAGGTCCCTAACAGAAGTTTAAACTATATGACTTTGCCTCCCTGTCTAGAGATGTTTGGATCAGTGGTGGACAGTGGCCCACGCTGGACCAATCAGAATTTGCTGATGGTCCCTTTCTCTGTGAAGTTGGAACTAAGGACATGAAAAGTTAAGAGCTACAGGGAAGCCAAATTTTGCCTTATGATAAAATCAAAGAAGCTGAATCTTCAGGGAAATAAGAATAGTAAAGACATAAAGAGAGGAGCAGGGACAAGAAGAAGAGGGGACATAGCCTCTAAGAAATCATTGGCTTAGTTATCAATAGCTTTTTATATACTGGCTCCAGTCACTTCCAGAGTCTGTCTGTCTTCTGTTGTCATATGAGTAGATTTTAGGAGATATGCACACATTATTTTAATGGAATAACTTCCCCTTCAATTGAAAAGTTACACTAGGTGGAAGTAGAGCTGACTCTAAGTGGTGAGCACACAATGCATATATAGGTGATGTATTATAAAAATGTACATTTGAAACCTATATAATTTTACTAACCAAAGTCACCCCATCAAATTTAATTTAAACAATTAAATTAGATTGAGTGGAAAATAGTGGACTTGTCAATAAGAAATTATGATAATTTACGATGAATACTATGATGGAAAATGATAGGGCATTGGGCCACAGACCCAAATTTGGGAAAGTTTCTCCAGAGGCAGTTCATCTATGGAAGGACAAAAAAGAAAGGTGGCATTAGCCAGATAAATGACTGAGAAAGGATTCCAGAAAGAGGAAAGAGCATTATGAAGGCCACACAGTTCAGAAACAGCAAGGGAAGCTGAAGGGAAGAGAAGTTCAGGCTGGTGAAATTTGAGTCTAGACAATTAAAGTTCAGATTTTTAAAAGGCTTCACAAACTGTCTTAAAGAGTTTGGACTTGATCTGGACAGCAATGGAGAACGCAGAGGGCAGCCATTCAGGAATCCGTAGACCTTGCCGGGCTAGTTATTCTGATTTTTATCCAAATAGCACGTATAAAACAAGAGAGAACAGATTGGCATATTAGGGGAGAAATAGCTAATTCTAATTAGGATTGTTACCAAAAAATCTCAAATTTGGCTGCCCACTGCTCAAAAGCTACAATAGTCCTCGGGAGACAAGGGTGGGATGGAAAGGAAAACTTTGCTTTATTCAGGAAGCAGGCAGCATGGGAAGTGGCGGACTGATAGCCAAAGACCATCACCGAAGTTCTGGACCACGCAGAAGTGTTTTAAAGGGAAGGGAGGGGGTGGGGGAGGAGGGGGAGTTGCAGGAAACTGGCTGCATTTCTTTAGTCACAGATAACGCTTTTTCACTTCAGACCCCTGGGCACCAGTAGCTGGTTGCAGCTACCTGGGAGACATTCCTTCCTTCTGCAAAACAAACTCACGAATTCTCCTCAAAACCCTGAAGTTATCTCCTGCTTGCTTGACAAAGAAATAGCACCTCAGCAACTTAGGACTACATCGTGGGAAAAAAGGAGTTGAGCAAGAAAAGTGGTTAACAGATGAACAAAAGCCTAATCAGGAGTTAAATAATGTAAATCTAGCTGCCAAAAACACGAGGGGCATTAAAATTGCAAGGGGCTTGGCTGCAAGATGGCTCTGGAAACATAGGAAAGAAATGATGAGGAGAAGTAGGAAAGGAGAGGAGAAGGTGGCACGAGTCTAAGTAGCAGATAAGCTGGATGCAGAGGGTGAGTGAGAGGGAAGAATCTTGGAGGTCAGCTGGCAGTCTGAAAGAGACCACTTTATCAAGCAAAACTGATGTGTCATTTTTTTTTGAGAAGCGTATTTTTCTTCCTTTCATTCACTGGTATGTTGTGATAAAGTGTAAGAAACAGAGGTATGTAAGATGGGAACTGAGGAGGCCTAAATAGCTGCAAAGCCCACTCTTTGGGAACACCTAGCTGGTCAAAGAAAATATCCAAGGATTGAGGTGATCTCTGGCTTAATATGGGTAGGTGTTAACATCCAAACCCCTTTTGTTTTAACAAAAGCGTGACTTTATGACTCTGTTTTTTCATTAAATTAGTATTCATTGAGAACCTTCTATGTGCAAGGCACTATGTTGGGCATTGGAAATATATTGGCAAAGAAGATATACAAAGTCCCTACTCACACAGATCTTATAATTCATTAGAAGAGACAAACATTAAATAACTTTAAAATTATTTATAATTTTGAGAGTGTATAATAGAGAGCTCTGACTAACTTGTGTGTATTTAAGAAAATTCATTTGGATGACTTTATAGACTGAATTGTGACCCCTACTCCACCCCCCACCAAACACACACACACACACACACAATTCATGTGTTAAAAGTTCTAACCTTCAATGTCTATTTGAAGATAGAGTCTTTAAGGAGGCAATTAAAGTTAAATGAAGTCATAAGGTTGGGGCCCTAATCCAATATGACTGGTGGCCTTGGAAGAAAAAGAAGATGAATCAGAAGTATGCTTGCACAGGAACAGGCCATGCGAGGTCATAGCCAGAAGACAGCTGTCTGCAAGCCAAGGACAAAGGTCGCACCAAAAATCAACCCTCTCGCACCTCAATCTTGGATTTTCAGCCTTCACAACTGTGGCAAAATAAATTTCTGTTGTTTAAGCCATCCAGTCTGTAGTACTCTGTCATGGTAGCCTGAGCAGTCTAATGGAAATGATATTCTGATGGCTAAATAAGAATGTTCTTACCAAACAAGGGAGGGAGGGAGGGGGAGTTTATCATGCCACAGGAAAGCATGTGGCTAAAATGTGAAACCTCATGAAGTGCTGGAGCAACTGAGAAAATCAGTGTGAGGAGAGGGAGCAGAGTGCCAGGGGCCAGAATGTATAAATTTGGAGACCTTGTTATGTTATTAATAATTACTGTTTTTTACTCATGAACACAATCAATAGTTTAGTGGTTACCTGCGGGGAAGGAGGAGGGAGAAGAGGGAGGGGGTAGGAGAGAAAGGAGGGGGAACCAAATACATGGTGATGGAGAGAGAACTCACACTGGGCAGTGAGCACACAATGCAGCATGTAGACGATGCACTGCAGAATTGTACACCTGGAACCTGTGTAATTCTTGCTAACCAATGTCACCCCAATAAGTCTAATAATTTAAAAAATATTAAAATAAAATAATAATCACTGCTTTTTATCTGAAAACTATTGGGAAAACCACTGAAAGTTTCAAATCAAGGAAGCAACATAATTAGAAGAATGGACGGGAAGAAAGCAAGAGGAAGTGCGGGGGATTTTTTTCAAAAGACCGCTGTAGAAACACTGGAGAGAGGGTGAGGATGTGATGGAGAAGAGCAGATGAACTTAAGAGATGCATGGAAGGGGGCATTGAATGGTTTTGGGGATTAATGGGCCATGATGAAATAAACAGGTGAAGGTACCAAAAGTGATTTCCAGGTTTGGGGCCTGACACTGGGGTGGGTGGTGATATGATTTGTTTAGATAGGTAGGGAGCTGTGGAAGAGAGATACCCTTTGGGGAGAAAGAATATATCTTTGTGGCAAGTGAAACTAAGAGTCAGTGGGTCTTTGTCTTACTTTAGGGACCACTGATCCATGATGAACAGGAAACTACAGTCTGTAGACACAGTGAATAAGACCCAACTCCTAAGGGGGGGGGGGCGCCCTGTGAGAGCCAGAGTGTAGGGTGGGGACACAGTCCAAAGGAGAAAATCCTCAGTGTAGACAGTGGTCAATATGAGGAAAGCTGGTGCTGTGGGGTCCAGACTTAATCAATACACTGAGCTCCTGAGAAGCCCCTAGTATCCAGTAGTACAGTAAATACAGAGGAAAGAAACAGCAATGCCCACTGTTTTCACCCCCGTGTGCCTGAACTTACCTTAATTCCCCTACTGTTGAAGAAGAACATACAGTTTCCCTATAAATGTATATTAAGAAGGCTTTGGGCCACCTGTCATGTCACATGGGGGTCAAATGTAGAAATACTGTTGTTGTATTACCTAATGACTGTGATATTTGTTGTGTGGTAGTTGATTGTATATGTGTGTATGCATGCGTGTGTGTGTGTCTGTGTCATATTTTGAACATATTTTCTCCATTTTTGTGTTTTTAATGGCAATGATTTTGATCACCACCTGGGTAAGTTGCATAAATGGCTCTATTCTTCACCTCTTCTTGTAGTCAAGCCCTTTGCCATGTGTCAGGGTCTGATTCAAATATCAATCATCCAGAAACACCTTCCCAGACACAATTGGAATAATGTTTGACTAAATGTCTGAGCATCCCCAAGCCCAATCAAGTTGAAATCTAAAATTAACCATCACACCATGTGATTCTGTAGTTACTCTTACTTAATATATGTGTTATTTCCTAACCTTATAACTTACATTTGGCTATGTGACTTTGCTTTGACCTGGGAATGTTAGCAAGACTGTCATGACCTAAGGCTTAAAAGTTCTTTAGTATTTCTACCTCTTTCCGTCTATTTCTTCCATACTGTAAGTTAACATGTCTGGGATAGCCATCTAGGCCGTGAGGTAAATGAGCTGAGTTGCCCCAGTTAGACCTAGCCAAAATCAGCCAACCCCAACCACTCCATAGTAACATTAGCTAAATACAAGCTTGGTGTTGTATGACTCTGGGAATTTGTAGATTTTGATACACAGTGTATTATGTACATAGTTAACCATTACACTATCTATTTTATACACACAGACTTTTTTCAGTTCTATATTTTCAGTGTTGCAAAACTTTATTATAGTATTTGGTCCTATCATCTGACTTGTGTAATGATATTATGCAAAATGATTACAGTAGCAAAGACTTTTTCTTAGGTTTAGTATAATACTAACATCATCAAAAGAGTGCAATACTCACTTTCAGTACTAAAAGTCATAAGGACAAGTTAAACTAACACAGCCCTCTGTAAGCAGATGGTGTAAGAAAGCACGTTCTTTAATGCAAAGAACTAGAACCCTGTAACACACAGATGTGAGCCTGTCAGTCCCTGCTAAGAACTCTTTGATGTATCTCTAACAATTTATAGAATAAAATTCAGAATTCTTACTCTGGTAGCTAGACCTTGTGCCATTTGGTTCAAAGTCCTCTTTTTGATTTGTGTAATCTGCATGTTGAATAGCAGAATTAATAAATTATCATCATAATTTATCTTTCACCATTTCTTTAAAACTGTTCAGTGTACTCATATTCCTTTCCCTAGCCCAGATGCAGACTTAGCCGATCTCATGACCTTTTTCTTCCTCTTAGATGTTTTTCTTCCTTTTACTTCTCTTAAGTTAACAAACATGATGTGAATTCAGTGGCTAAATTTGCCAGTTGAATGTACGAAAGCTCTAAAGATAATGTCAAACTTATTTTTCCTTTCTTCCCCTAGCCTGGGCCCTGGGATACCTTAGAGCTTGCGCTAGAAAGGGAGAAATAGTGTCTTCTTATCTCATTCATTTCCTCCTTCACTAGTCAATGGCGGCTTCTGATCTTGCTAGGGTAGGAAAGAGGTAAGGGAGTACAGAAAGTGCTCCTCTGACCACTACTAAACTAAATGCCTCATGCTCCCCGGTCCTGGCCAATGTGGAAAGCTGCCTCTTCCTTTGAATGCAAATTCCACCATGTAAACACGGCCTCTCTCTCAGCTGGCTACCCTGGATTCTTTCTGCTCCCAGTGGGCCCCCACAGCCTCTCACAACTGCAGTCCACCTGTTTGGTAAGGCCACAATCATGAGCAGGATCCCTTTTAAAGTCGAAACCCTCTCTTAGTTTCCATGTCTGGTCATTCACATTTATAAGCATCTTACTGGCTGCGAAAGAGTTACGCCCCTGATGTGACTCTCTGAGGCACAATTTCGCAGAGTCTGGTACTGGTCCACCGTGTCCTTCATTTAAGGGTACACAGTTTAAGATCTCTGAGTAGCCCCATTAAAGTCCCCTCACCAAATTTAATGTGAGGAAGTAACACAGGGCAGGGAAAATTCCTTCAGTGCAGGTCTCACCCCCCAAAAAAATCCTCCTCTCTAATCCTCCTCCTACTGTTGTTTTTGTTTTAACCCTTTTACAATTTGATGTGCTGAGAAGTTCAAGAGAGTCAGATAAATGGCTTTTAGCCAAATCCTTTGACGTTTTTCAGATGGCCCAACAACTCAACTATATTTTAATGTCCCAATCAAAATTTATGATGTGTCATCTTTTACAATTGTTTATGTCTCATGTGGCCCTATGTTCACTTCCATGGTTCTTGTGGTTCCCCAAATTTTTAAGCACCTGTTGCCTCCTTTGAGAACGTTCTGCTATCCAACCTCTCGGCTCAAGTCTAAACTCTAGTCTTTCTTCGAGGATCACACAACTCTTTCCTCTTTATAAAGGCTTCTTTGATGATCTGGTTAAAATTAACATTTCCTTTTATCTTCTCAGGGCATGTGGCACCTTTGTACAACTCTTGTTACAGTACAGCTGGCATTAGAGTTCCCAATGACAGTATTTCACAGATTGTAGGATAAAGAGTCTTTCACACTGAAACTTCTCTGAAATCAGCATACATCGTACAGTCAATGAATGCAATGGCATCTTATAATTGCTTGGCAGGTTTTGTTTCATTTTATTTTGTTTTACTTCTTTGTGTTACATACAATAATAGTACATCTCACAACTGTTGGTATCTTAGTTGTTTGTGAGCCCCTGGAGTTTAGAGGTCTGGCCTCATTCTTTTTATTCTTCAGTAATAAATGCAGTGTCTTACAGAAACTAGATGCTCAAATGTTGAACCAAATGTCTGTATAGTGCTGGGATGCTATGATAGCCTTCAATGTCCAAAACATTCCTAATTATAATTTTATTCAAAATGAAATGGCTTTGATGGGACATTCATTACTTAAAATGTAACATTTACTAGTCTATGTGTTGTGGTTGGAGTTTTAATATTATCAGAAGAACTTTAATCTGCTTTCATTTTTACTTCATTAAAAACCGTGTAACAATGTTAATAAATCAGAAATCCAGAGTCGTAAAAGTACATGTCATAGCCTCAATCTGCACATATTTGATACATTTGGATATTTAGCATAGTTTTATACTGGGGGATCTCCATCATTTATACAAATTAATGTTTTTTATTATTTTAATGAGGGCACACAAATGTATAAATTGTATAATTTGGGTCTGTCTCATTGTCAATGACACTAATAAACTAGGGATACATAGCAATTAGTGTTTGTTTCTTTGCTTAAAATGAACTTTTTTTGTGAGCTCATCATAGACTTGCTTTATTTGCATAGAATTATAATTAGATATCATAAAGTCAACTAGCATTATTATTTGAGGAAAAAAAGAAGATCCAAGCAAATGAAATAAACCCAAATAAGAATATTATGGCATGGTCGTGATGCTTAATTGCCTCCCTATGCACAAAATTTAATTATCAAGATTCTTAATTTAGAGTCATTCAAGGGCACAACATTTATTAAAATACAGGCAATTTCATTTGTTCCTACATGTGTACAAAGGCCATAGAGCAGAGAAAGAAAAGGAGTAATAAAGAGATGATAAATCTGCAGCAACCCTACCAAATCTCAAATGTTCCCTTTCCTGGACTCCAGTCTGAAAACACTGAGGATGGAAAAACTTACTTCATCCATATACTAAGTGAAAATCTCATATAATAAGTAAATCTTTACCCTTCTGTCCATATATTCATTCATTCTTTCATTAACTTGAAGTCTTTTTTGAGTTTCTCAAGAAATAAAAAAAAATTATGATTCTAAGAGATTCTGAGGCAGTTCATCAAAGGTTTGTTTTAAGGATGAAATTTACTATCTAGAATATCCATGTTATTTCATATTCTCTTGAATGAGGTAACTAAAAGTCTTTAGCCATGAATAATAATAGCTACATTAAATTGCTAATTATGCATATATACTAGTTAATCATTATTCACAATAACCTAGAAAAATAGGTGTTATCTTCATTTTAGATATGAAAACAGAAATTCAGAGGGAACTAACATATGGGAAAGCCAAGATTAGAATCTGGGTTTCCCTGCCCTTAAGGAGCATAGTCTCGCCTCATTCTGTCCCACTAGAAATGTGAAATTTTGCACAACCCTATCTGCACAACCCTAGAGTAGCAGTATTCTTAAAGTTAGCTTTATGTTTAGATCACATGACCTATTATTTGGCATACCAGTATATGCTCTATAGAAGTCAAATTTTGGTTTCATATATAAAAGAATATTCTAATGAGTAGAGCTCTTCAACAATGGGATGAAAATAATTCTCAAGCAAGGGCAGGACCACTGGCACAGTTAGTGAAATACTTCACTTTGGATGAAAGTTTGGGAAACTTAGATCTAAAATGTCCTTTCCAATTTTGACCATTATGGCAACACTTTATAAAATAGCTGTGTTATGAATCATAAGTCATAGAGTCAGCAGTCATGGGTATGAGTCTTGACTTTTACTATAAGCCTGTCTGAAGGTTATTATTTACCTCTCTGAGCCTCAGGTTATTCAACTAAAAAAGAAAATGGGGACAAAAATCTACTTCACACAGTCACAATCCAAATTAATTGAGAAATTGAAAGTAAAGACACTTTATAAACTATAATATACTGGCCATTAAATTATGTGGCATCTTATATGCATATGGATCTTATAATATACCCAGAAATATTTTTTATTAGGAACTTCATTCATTCTCAAGGGAATTGATGTCTTTATTATATAATCCTAAGTCTCTTATATTTTCTTTAACCATTTTTTCCCCTTCACTTACTATTTCAAATAGAAAATCTGTTTTGTTTCCTTTTCCTAGTGCTATGCTCTTGATTTCTTCAGGAATTCAATACAGATGTCCCCTCCTAGGATAACTCAAACTTCATCCAAGAGTTTGTAGTGTGTTGGTTCTTTCAGAAACCTTGTTCTAGGCCTGTAACTCCTGGCTAACCTACAGATGTAAGTAAGTAGCTGACTGTTCCCTCTCCTATTTTGACTTTCCCATTCTTTCTTGCACACATACTTTTAAAAATGGCTTCTTCTTGAATGTCAAAACATACTTCAATTCATGGTTAATTGTAAAAAAATAAAAAGTAACTGTTATAACTGCTAATGCTTTACAATTAGTATGCTCTATTCTTATTAACAATAATTATAAAAATTAAAATTTCTAATACTTATTTTTTGTCTCACATTGTGTTTGAGGGCTATGAGAAATTGCATTCTGCATCTTAAACCTACTCTACTTCTAATAGTGTAAGAAGAATTGTAGGAGAAAAAGAAAATTCTTGGGTTTCATTTAACCCCTACTTGTCTATTTATCTAACTCTTGTAAGTAATTTATAATTACTCTGCTCTGAATGACAGACTCAAATATGGTAAAGAATGAGACCCCAGGCCTGGGTTCAGTTTCTGTGACCCAGCAGAGCATCACAGCACAAGAGAGCAGCTCTGAGACTGAACTAGCAGGGTCCACATCAGAGCCATGACTTGAAGCCAGGGCTTGGAGAGCAAAACACAACTCATGAGGTGAAAGGGGGATAGAACAGTACAAAAAGTCAATGTTCATTAGCCAGGGTAGGATGAAGCAAGAGGGAGTTAGTGAGGAGATCATGCATGAAGGCTGAGAGGGGGACATGTGGAATCGGGGCAAATCATCAAGAGCTAGTGTTATGTCCTAGCCCCTAGTTATGTTGTTGAACAGCAAGTCAACTCACTTGTATTCATGTATCTAAGACTGGCAGCATTTCTCCAAACAATTTCTGCAAAGAAATAAAACACACTGGGGGAGCAAAATATGTGTTTGAATGTATAATAGCAGTTTGTCCAAGACACCGTCATATCAGTTCTGCCTTGGTCAAGGAAAGACTGAGTTGGAAAAACATTCAACTGGTCCAGGATAAGAGAATTTCCCTGATTCCCCTGACCTGAAACAGACTCATAACTATGTATCCAAGTTCCACAAGGAAGCATGTCACCCAACATTTACTTCATATTCCTTGAAGCTCTAAATGAAGTTAGCAATTTTTACAGGAAGATAACTATGTATCCTATGACAAAAATTTAGCCTCTTTGAGAAAACAAACTACAGTTTCACATACACACAGCTTCTATTTTGGAGTCTCAGAACCAGAGAGCATGTACTTTTCAACCAACTTTTACTATCTCTAAAGGAACAGCCTATACTCGTCATCATTCTTCAACATAGTATCACTAAGTTATTCCAAGTCCGTTTTTTTCACATTTCTCTTCTATGTCATTAGTGGTTTGATGGTGCCTGCTAGGATTGCCATAGTGAACAGGCTATCCAAGTCTTAAAAATAAACTCTCATTGGCAAGGATTTGTACTTGCAATCTGAGGTGGAATTTTGGCATACAAAAGATCAGCTTCTTAAATGATTTCATATGTGTTTATGATATGTATAATGAATTAGTCATACAGAGTTCTCATGAAAAGAGAAAAAGCAAAAGCAAAAGCCATAGTCACAGATAATTTATCTCAAAATATGGCATTTTAAGAGAACTTTTTATTCTGTCATAAATTCATTACTAAAATATATTACCACCTTTCATTCTTTTTTTATTGTTTCATGTGTACAGAACAACATTGGTTAGTCATTTATATACCTCACAAATAGCCCCAATAAGTCTATTACCCACTTAGTGCTATACAGTTATATTAGTATTATTAACTATATTCCCTATGCTGTGCTATATATCCTTGTGACTTTTAAAAATTATAGTTAACAATTCAATACCTCCTTTCATTCTTTGCAATGATATTTTCTGTTATAATTGTGACCTCTTTTCTTTTATTAAAAATACATACACTTACAAATGTGACTTTGCTTTTAAAGAGCATTTAAAGACTAAAATAAATGTACCCCTATAATAAGTAAGCCCCCATCACACACAGTTATATTTTTATAATTCCATTAGTGAGAATTATTATTCATGTTTAGGACAATCTGAAATAGAAGTGGTGGCCAATTAAAAATATAAACTCATTTTATTAAAAATAAATTAGTGGATGTTTTACATAATATTTGAGGGATAAGAGGTTACTTATTCAAGATTGGGACCCCCATGCAGAGAGTTCAGGGCAAGATGGCAGAGAAGATAAATGCTGAGCTTGCCTCTGCCCATAACCACATTAAAATTACAACTAAATTATAGAACAATTAACCTCAAGAACCAGCTGAACAGAACTCCTATAACCAAGGATATAAAGAGGCCAAACTGAGGGAGGGAGAGACAGAGATGCAAAATGGGCTGATCCTACATCCATGTATGGTGATTGAACATTGGGAGGGACATCTTGGTGGTGAAGGTCCTTTCTAACGAGTGAGGGATCTCAGCCCTACACCAGGCTCCCCAGCCCAGGGTTCTAGTGCCAAGAAGAGGAGTGCCACAACATCTGGCTGTGAAAAATCAGCAAGGATTCCACCTGTCCAGGTGAGATGTGTGGAAACCCACACATCTTCTTAAAGAGCCTAAACATAGAACACTCACTCACTCACAGGCACTCATCCTGGGCTTTGGCTGAGGCATAGCCACTCAAGAGGGTCCAGAGGCATACAGGGAACTACTGAGTTGTGTTGTTTCAGGGCGAAGATTAGAGAGACAGCCACCTTTACCCCTCTGTTGAACCCTACTTCCAAGTAACCTATAGGATGGCTCCATCTTTCTTATGTTGAGTCCATCTCCACATGGTCAAATGTGAAACTGCATTGGCCTGGTGAATTCCACTCACCCCACCCCCTAACTCCCTGGGACCCCACCCCACCTAACTCTTGTATCACTGTTGGGGGTACTTGAGGCACTGGGGCAATCATCCCTGTTCCACACACCACAAAAGGCTTTCAGTAACAAACAGCATGCTTTGGCCCATGCATGACCTGAGGTATTTTGGTAGTGGGCAACCAGCCTCAACCTGCACTGCAGTCTTTCTTGGACAACTCTTGGGGACCTACAACCCAAGATAAGCAGCAGTTGGTTATGGTGTGTTCTGAGAATTTTGCAAGGGGACATAGACTCTACACTGGTTCCAAACCTGAATCCGCACTAGCCTAGTGAACACTCACTCATCCTGGTGCCTTCCTGAAACCCTCCCTTACCCAACTCACCTACCACCTGAGGCTATTTCAGTGACTGAGCGTTCCAGGCCGCTGTCAGGATACATAAGTCCTCAGGGTGCCCTGGACCTTTTGCTAAACTGCCTCAGGCTCAGGCTCAGTACTAGTGGCAGGAAGTCTTAATTCCCAGTGTGGCCTCTCCCATGCATCTCCAGCTTCAGCACAGGCAGTGACCAACCATGGATAGCTTAGTAGCTTCTACCAGGTAGCGCTGGGATGGGTGCAGGCAGTGGCTGAACTTGACCTGCACAGGAGTCGTTCCCAAGAGTCTCCAGAACCAATACACCATGAGGCTGGCTTCAGATCACAACAGAGCACTATCCAATTGGCCCCACAAATGGCACACCCAAAGGGTGGTCTCAACAGGCACACAAGCCCATTGGGACAAATTCCCGTGTGGAGCAGGCCCCCACACAGCAGCTAATATGCTATGAGCATGGCCAATCCTCACAGCCAGTTAGCTTGAGAGTCGATCCCACCCACTGACATACCAAAAGCAATCCAGGGTCAACAAAAACAGAAGGGTGCACACAAACAACACAAAGGACACTCCCAGAGCAGGTAATGCAGATGATTAGGGAGACTGTGCCACTGGGCCATACTAGACACCTACTACATAAGGCCACCCAGACCCAGCAAAGACTGAGAGACATACCTACTATATAGAAACTAACACAGAGAAGCAGTCAAATGAGGAAACAAAGAAACATGTCCCAAATGAAAGAATAAGAGAAACTTCCAGAAAAGAACTAAAAGAAATGGAAGCAAGCAACCTTACAGAGACAGAGTGTAAAACTCTGGTTATAAGGATGCTCAAGAAACTTAGTGAGAACTTCAATAGAGAGGTAGTAAGCATAAAAAATAACATAGAAGCCATAAAAAAGTACTAGTCATAAATAAAGAATACAGTAATTGAAATAAAGAATACATTACAAGAAATCAGTAGCACATTAAATGAAGCAGTGGATCAAATCAGTGATTTGAAAGTCAAGATAGCAGAAAACTCCCAATCTGAATGACAAAAAAATAAATAAAAAAAGAAGAAAAATGAGGATTGCTTAAGGGATCTCTGGAACAACATTAATTGTAACAACATTCTCATCATAGGGATACTAGAAGGAGGAGAGAGAGCGCAAGGGATTGAGAACCTATGTGAAGAAACAATGTCTGAAAATTTCCCTAACATGGTGAAGAAAATAGATACAAGCCCAGGAATCACAGAGTCCCAAATAGGGTGAACCCAAACAGGTCCACACCAACACATATGATAATCAAAACAGCAAAGGTTAAAGACAAAAAGAGAACCCTACGAGTAGCAAGAGAAAAGCAGCTAGTGACTTACAAGGAAGCTCCCATAAAGTTGCCAGATAATTTCTCAACAGAAACTTTGCAGACCACAAAGGAATGGCACACAGTATTCAAAGTGATGAAATGCAAGGACCTGCAAACAAGACTGCTGTACACAGCAAGGCTATCATTTAAAATTGAAGGACAGATAAAGAACTTTCCACACAAGAAAGAGATAAAGGAATTCATCAACACCAAGGCAGTATTGCAAGAAATGTTAAAAGGGCTTCTTTAAGAAGAAAAGGGAGACAAAAAAGAACACAGAAATAAATAATAAAATGGCAATAACTGTGCACTTATAATAATTACTTTAAATGTAAATGGATTAAATGATGAATCAAAAGACATAGGGTAGCTTAATGGAGAAGAAAACAAGACCCCATACTCATGCTGTCTACAAGAGACCCACTTCAGATCAAGAGACACACATAGTCTGAAAGTAAAGGAATAGAAAAGATATTTAAAGCAAATACAAATGAAAAAAAGCTGGCATAACAATACTTACATCAGACAAAACGAGTTTAAAACAAAGATTATAATTAAGAAATAAAGAAGGGAATTACATAATGAGAAAGGGATCAATTGAACAAGAGGATATAACCCTAGTAAACATCTATGCACCCATAATAGGAGAACCTAAATACATAAAGCAAATATTGGCCAATATAAAGGGAGAGACTGACAGTAAAAATCATCACAGGGAAATTTAACAATTCATTGACACCAACAGACAGATCTTTCTGACAGAACATTAACAAGGAAATAGGAGCCCTAAATGACACACTAGAACAAATGGATTTAATTGATATTTTTAGAGCATTTTACCCCAAAGCAGCAGAATATTTATTCTTTTCAAGTGCACATGGAACATTTCTGAAATAGATGTCTTGTTAGGCCACAAAACAAGTCTCAATAAGTTTTAAAAGGCTGAAATTATATCAAGTGTCTTCTCTGACCACAATGTTATGAAATTAGATATTAGTTACAAGGAAAAAAAAAAAAGAAAACTGAAAAACACACAAACCCATGGAGGTTAAATAACAGGCTACTAATCAATAACTGGGTTAACAATGAGGTCAAGAAAGAAATCAAAGATACCTTGAGACAAATAAAAATAAAAATAAAACAACCCAAAATCTATGGGACATAATGAAAGCAATCCTAGAGAAATTCATAGCAGTATAGGTTTACCTCAAGAAACAAACAAACAAAAAATCTCAAGAAATTAACACAATTTTACACTTAAAGGGACTAGAAAAATAACAGTAAACAAACCTCAAAGTGGTAGAAGAAATGAAATAATAAAAATCAGAGCAAAAATAAACAAAATAGACTCTAAAAAAATACAGAAGATCAATGAAACCAAGACCTAGTTCCTTGAAAAGGTAAACAAATTTAGCAACCTTTAACTAGACTCATCAAGAAAAAAAGAAAGAGGATCCGAATAAATAAAATCAGAAGTTAAGGAGGAGACAAGACAATTGATATCACAGAAATACAAAGGATTACAAGAAAATACTATAAGCAATTATATGCCTACAATTTGAACCATTAGGAAGAAATATATAAATTCCCAGAAACAATCTTCCAACATTAAATCAAGAAGAAACAGAAAATCTGAACTGACTGACTAGACTTAAATGTAAGACCTGACACCATAAATCTCCTAGAAGAAAACATAGGCAGTAAACTGTCTGACATTAATCTTAATAATATTTTTTCTGATATACAAGGGCTGTCCGGAAAATGTCCAGCCCTATAACTATTCTCATTATATTGACAATGGCTGGATTTTTTTCTGGACAGCCCTTGTATCTCCTTGAGCAAGAGAATTAAAAGTAAAAATAAACAAATGGGAGTATATCAAACTAAAAAGTTTTTTCACAGCAAAAGAAATCTTCAACAAAACAAAAAGACAACCTACTGAATGGGAGAAGATATTCGCCTATGATCCATCTGATAAAGGACTTTCATATCCAAAATGTGTAAATAACTTGTACAAGTCAACACCAAAATAACAAACAATCCAGTTGAAAATGGGGCAGAGGACCTGAATAGACATTTCTCCAAAGAGGATAGACAGATTGCTAGTAGTCTTATAAAAAGAAATGCAAATTAAAATCACAATAAGATATTACTTCACACCTGTCAGAATGGCTATCATCAATACAAAAAAAAAATAGGGGAGTTCCCTGGTGGTGTAGTGGCTAAGGCTTTGGCGCTCTCAATGCTGCAGCCTGGGTTTGATTCCCAGCCAGGGAACTATCCCCCCACCCCCCGCCCCCAAAATAGCAAGTGTTGGTGAGAATGTGGAGAAAAGGGAACCCTCATGCACTGTTGGTGGAATTGCAGATTGATGCAATTATTACGGAAAACAGTATGGAGATTCCTCAAAAACAAAATTAAAAATAGAACCACTTTATGATCTAGCAATTTAACTTCTGGGTATTAATTAGAAGAAATCCAAAACACTAATTCAAAAAGATACAGGCACCCCTACATTTACTGCAGCACTATTTACAATAGCCAAGATATGGAAGCAACATGAATGCCCAACAATAGATAACTGAATAAAGGAGAGGAGGTACATATATACAATGGAATATTAGTCAGCCATAAAAATGAAATCTTACTATTTGTGGCAACATGGATGGACCTAGAGGGCACTATGTTAAGTGAAATAAGTCAGACAGAGGAAGACAAATATCACTTGATCTCACTTACATGTGGAATATAAAGAACAAAATAACCAGCCAATCAAAATAGAAACAGACTCATAGACACAGAAAAAAAACTGATGGTTGGATGGAAAGGGGGTTGGAGAACAGGGTGAGAATGGTGAAGGAATTACGAAGTACATATTGATAGGTGCAAAATAGTCACAGGGGTGTAAAGTGCACTATAGAGAATATAGTTAATAATGTTGTAATAACTATGTACAATTACAGGTGGGTACGTGATTTATAGGGGGAATCACTTCAAAAATTATATAAATGTATAACCACTATGCCATACACCTGAAATTAATATATTAATAAAATAATCTTGAATGTCAGCTATAATTTTAAAAAAAGAAATGCAGAATCTCAGACCCTACCCCCCACCCACCGAATCAGATAGTTTCTCTGCATCTTAAAGTCTAAGAAATTCTAACCTACTGGCTCACTGAAATCACCTGGAGAGTTTTTAAGACCTGTGAATGTTTGGGCAACTGGTGCAAAGAACTGATGTAATGGCAGTGGGTGTGGGTGTGGACCAGATGTTTAAAGCTCCCTGGGTGATTCTAAAGTGCAACAGAATTTGAGAACTACTGCTCTGACCCCCTATTTCAGTTAGGATTGCATTCAGTTACATGTAAGAGAATTCATGTTAAAAAGTAAAAGCCTGGACTCAGGCAGTTCAAAACTGGGAAAATGGCTGCAGGAAGTATCCAAGAGTCTGCCTCCTTCAAGCCTCCTGTTCGCCATCTTCAGAATGGGACTGTTGTCCTCACAGTCACAAGATGATTTCCATGCCTACAGGCATCTCAACTTCATTGCAGCAGGAAGGAAAAAAGATGGAAGAAGGGATATGAAAAAAATGGGACATTCAAAGGCACTGATTAAATCCACGCTCCTTTAGCAAACTTTCGTGGAATCCCCGCCCAGCAACTTTATATTTTACTAGCACAGAGCTAGTGAAAGGGAGACTGGAAAGCTGAATATTTGAAGCTTAACATGATGTCATCCTGAACAAGATTTGCAGTTCTATTGTAAGTAGGAAGGAGCTATAGGCTGTTGGTCAAGAATCCAGCAGGGCCAGCCATACCTACGTGGGCTCCAGCTTTGGTTTTGAGGGACTCCTATCCTCCAATGGATTGATCCAAGCTTTTCAGCACCTCTAGGGAGAGTATCTACTTGTCCGAAGACCAGCATCCCAGCACTGCCTACCATCAGTGCGGCTTTCAGCAGAAGTGAGCTACCCTTGGCACCCACAGCAGATCTGACACAGTTAACAAGGAGTGCTAGTGGCTCAGGAGAGGCCGGGGAGGCAACCTCAGTTGTCATGAGAATACAATAGTGAATGTATATAAAAAAAATTGGACCCCAGTGTTTGGCCTTGCAGAAAAGGAGTTGACCCTTATACAAATCTCTGAGGAAACTGGCTACTGTCCTGTCCGTAGGGTATCAGATCTTGCTCAAGCCACATCTGGGATGACCACCCTCCTCATTATACCACAGCAGAAAGTAGAGATTCCCCACACAGAAATGCTGATGTGGTAAACCCTGCAGCAACCCTGCCTTGTCATTCAGCTCCACTGTGTATCTGGGATGCAGCTCCCTGACCACAGCAGAACTGGGGCTGCCAGTCTTTCTCCCCATAGGTGCACTAGCTTACTGGCAGTGAGGAGGGAGCCAAGGTTTCTCCACACCATACTGCCATTGCTTCCCAGTCCCTGCTCCGGCCAGGCAGTGGGTGGGCGCCTCCATAACTGCGCTGCTTAAGAGCACCCACGACCTACAGGACTGAGCCTGTTTTCCAAGGTTGAAAGTCTGGTTTGGCTGCACCTCTGGGTCTGCCAAGAATGCACAGGCAACCAGGGTCCCATACACCTGCCATTGCTCCTGTCATTCTTCCCCAGGATGTTGCTCTGGCAGACCTGGTGTGTGTGTGCTAGTTGTTGTAGCAATAACAATGACAATGACAATAACGTCTACTATATAATAACTATTTACTAGGTTAAAGACTATTAGCCTTCACAACAATCCAAAGAAGTTACAAAATTGTCTTCATTTTAGAGACAAAAGAGGTTAATTAAGTTGCCCTCATGTACTTAGTTAATGATTACCTGGGTCAGATTTTTTAATATTTTTGTATTTAAATAGTTGGTGTATAATATTACATTGGTTATATTTGTTTCAGGTGTACAATATAGTGATTCGACATTTATATACCTTACAGTGTGATCACCATACTAATTCTAGTAATCATCTGTTAGCATGCAAGCCTATCACAACATTATTGATTGTGTTTCCTTCACCTTTTTAACCCACCCACAACCATCCCTTTAGTTTCAGTTTCTCTGTTTTTGTTTTGTTTTACTTGTTCATTTGTTTTGTTTTGCTTTGCTTTGTTTTTCTTAGATTTCACATGTAAGTGAAACCATATACCTATATTTGTCTTTATCTGCCTGACTTATTTCACTTAGCATAATACCCTCTAGATCAGCGGAGCCCAACCTTTCATCTTCCCTGGGCCACATTGGAAGAATAATTGTCTTGGGCCACACATAAAATACACCAAAGCTAATGATAGCTGATGAGCTAAAAGAAAAAGTCTCAAAAAAATCTCATGATGCTTTAAGAATTTGGGTTGGGCCACATTAAAAGCCATCCTGAGCTTCAGGTTGGATATGCCTGACCTAGATCCATTATTCATGTTGTCAAAAATGATTTCATTCTTTGTATACTGCATAATTCATTGCGTGCACACACACACAACCAATGGATACCTAGGTTGCTTCTATGTCTTGGCTGATATAAATAATGTTGTAATGAATATATCTTTTCAAATTAGTATTTTTGTTTTCCTTGGATAAACACCCAGAAGTGAAATTGTTGGGTTGTATAGTATATCTATTTTTAGTTTTTGAGGAACCTTCATACTGTTTTCTATAGGAGCTGCACCAATTTGCATTCCCACCAACAATGCACAAGGGTTCCTTTTTTTTCACATCCTCTCCAGCACACGTTATTTGTTGACTGTTTAACTATAGCCATTCTGATTAGTTTGAGGTGGTATCTCATTGTGGTTTTGATTTGCATTTCCCTGATGATTAGTAATACTGAGCATCTTTTCATGATGGGGGGTCAGACCGTAAACTTAGATTGGACTTCAAAGCCTTCAGTCTAAATCTACGTAGTATTACTTCAATTATTCAAACTTTGAAATAGAGAAGACTTAACTACTTAAGTAATTCTTAGACCAAAGATCCTTCAATTACTGTTAACCAAATATAACGTTTATTGCAATGGCTAAAACCTCACAGAGTGCTGGTAGAGGTCAGGTGTTTCAATTAATCTTAGAGAAAGAGTTAGGTGCCTGCCTCTAAAATTTGTGGGCCTGGAACAAATAAACAAATAGAGGAAGACATAGCACATGTCTAATATTTAAATGTTATAAATCAAGCTAACAATTCATCAATAAAGCATGTTTTGCTCTCCTACCTTAGTAAGTATAGTTTAGTAACAATGAGATCAATATGTATACATATGTATATATGCATACAGTTATTTTAATATGACTGTAAATGAGGAAAATATCCAAGATTTCTTAATTGAATTGTTACTGCACTCTTCTGAATATTCTCTTTGCACCTGTTATGCTCAAACAAACAATAAAATAAAGAGATACATAATTCACTAGTTATCATATGTTTTTGGTAATTTTTTTGCATTTATTTTAGGAAAATCACCAATTGTGTTGCTATAATCAATATTTTCACATAATTTGGGTTCTATTTACAACTATGACAGATTAG
>PVJL010012727.1:0-35664 GCA_004026885.1 Lyroderma lyra | reverse complement strand
CCGAGCCCATTAGACAGCGCCCCCTTCCCCCACCCCTCCCCCTAGCCCTGACAACCACCCTTCTACTTTCTGTCTCTATGGACTTGAGTATCTAGGTACCTCCTGTGGGTGGAACCATACAGTATCTGTCTCTTTGGGGCTCACTTATTTCACTTAGCACCATGTCCTCAAGCTTTATCCCCGTCGGAGCCCGTGGCAGAATTTCCTTCCTTTTGTAAAGCTGAACCCCCTTCCGTATGGCCCAACCACCCTCTGTGTATCTGTTCATCCATCGTGGACACGTGGGTGGCTTCCACCTTTTGGCCATTGGGACTATGCTGCTGTGAATGTGGGTGCTCTTCTCAGGATGGTTTGGACCTGTTTACATTTTAACAGAATTCTTCTTCAGGAAGGAAATCCAACAGGTGCGGTATTTCAGGGACCCAAGGCAGGTCAGTGAGAGCTGTTTTAGGTGGAGGCAGACTTAGTGTCCCTTGTGTCAAACCATGCCACATGGTAGGAGGCCGGCCCTGGATACGTGTTCTGTATCATGTGTTTTCAGCTTCCTCATTGGAAAGGGCGCGACGTTACGCCCAGTGGGAAGACGATGTCTCTGACTATAAACACTTAACTTCCCAAGTCGCTTGGCCATAGAAACTTAGACGGGGTAGACGTTCAGGCAGTGACAGTGGGAGGTGACAGAGTGACACAGGACTAGGCTTTGGCATAAAACCTGGCAAACATGTTCCCCCACATGGGCTTCAGATACCTTCCTGTTCTGGCTCTTTCGAGTCCTTGCTGATTTGCATCCACTCCCTGTCCAAGCATCCTCAGCTCTCTTAACGTTTTCCCCATTAGCATTGCAACATGCTCGAGTCTTTACTGAAACAAAAAGGCAAAGCCAAAGCGTAGCTTCTCCCTGAGCCCTCTGTCCCTCTCCTCCCCAGGTTCTGTCTTCACTCCCTGGTTGCACACCCCCTCTCCCATTCACTCCTGAACACACCGTGCCCTGGCTTCTGCACCTACTCTCTTGGCTCTGGGTTCTAATGTGACCTTGCTGGTCTCCTGGTTGGAGCTCCCGACGGACCTGATCTCAGCCCCCAGTTCGAAGTACGAGCTTAGCGTCCTGAGAAGTTGGGCAGGTTGCTTCAGAGGCAGTCCCTGGAATACCAAGAACATACATGTTTTTTTTCCTCATCAGGAGAAGGTATATGGAATCCTGGGGAAGCTGTATAGTTATGGAATCACATCCTTACAAACTCAGAAACAAGAACATTCACAAATCACCTTCCGGACAGTGAAGCATAGAGGTTAGGAGTTTCACTCTGATATCAGATCAGATAGCTTTCCCAGCTCTGCCAGTTGCTAGCTGGGAGATCTTGGGCAAGTTACTTAAGCTCTCTGTTCCACCCCTCCTCACCTCTAAAAATGGCAATCATACAGCACCTGCCTCAAAGGAGTACTCGGAGAATAAATAAGATAATACATGTCAAGCACTAAGCACAGTATATGCCTCAAAGAATGCATTTCATAGGAAACAGCTCTCATTTCTACTTTTTATTGGTATAATTTTTTATTATTGGTATAATTTGACCTTAGTACTTAAGTCTTTCTTGATTTTCATACCTGTGAAATGTGTATGAACAAATGTGGTAAGAGTAGGGGGCTGGTTACAAAATTCTCTGGAGAATGATTGTTTTCCTAAGATCAGAAACATTTCATAAGGACGGTGTGAGGACCTGCAGGGAGAAACATCGATGGGGGCTGATGAAAAGGCAGACTCCTCGAATGAGGATGAGCACTCCTAACTGTCAGGGGTAAACCAAAGGATGCAGAGGGCGCTAAAATGCTTGCCTTGGTGCTTTGCATGAGGGGAGATGAATGGTCTCTGTTACCGAAGTACAAACCCAGACTACAAGAGGACAGCCGCTGCAACTAAGATTAGATAATAGTCAACAGCCTGGCCACCAGATGAGTGAGGTCTCTACTGTTTGATAAAGCTTAGAAAATATAGACCTCGTTTATGTTTTTAAATGCTTGGGAAAAAGCCCAAAGAAGAATGTTTCATGACAAGTGAAAACTACACGAAATTTAGGCGTCAGTGTTCATAGTCTCATGAGTTTATGTATCATCTATGACCTTCATGCTACAACAGAGGTGAATAGCTCTGACAGAGACCCTGTGCTGAGCTGAAGAAGCTAGACAAAAGAGAGGATATACTATATGATGACATTTATGCAAAATACTAGGAAATTCAATACAGTATAGAGTGACAGAAAGCAGATCAATCATTACTTGGGACAGGGCAGAGAGGGAATTCCAAAGAAGTATAGCGAAACCTTTGGATGTGGTGTAGTGGATTGAATTGTGACCCTTCAAAAGATAGGTCTAAGTCCAAACTCCTGGTACCTGTACATGTGACTTCATCTGGAAATAAGGTTTTTACAGACTCAAGTAAGTTAAGAATCTGAGATGAGAACATCCTGGATTTAGTGTAGGCCCCAAACCTAATGACTAGTGCCCTTCAAAGTAAAAGTACAGGCTTATTTGACACATACAGGGAAGAAGAGCATGTAGAGAGAGAGAGAGAGACAGGGATTGGAGTTATGCTTCTGTAAGACCAGGAATGCTGGGAGATACCAAGAAGGAACTGAGAGAGAATAAATTTATGTTGTTTTATGCCATCAAGTTTGTGGTACTTTACTATGGCAGCCACAGGAAACTAATGTGGATGGATATATTCATTACTTTGGTTGTGATAATGGTTTCTCATCTTTGTATATTGTACATAATGTGTAAATTAATTGTATGTCAATTGTACCTCAGTAAAGCTATTTAAAAAGCCAGTAGTGACATAGAATATTTAAACATGCTTAACAAAATGAACCTATTTTTTATATTGATCAGTGTACCCCCAAACTATAAAGCAAATAAAAATGTTTAGGTGTAAAAAAAAAAAAAAAGAAAATTATAGACCTCCTGTTAAAAGAAACAGAAATATTCCAAGAACGGATTGTAGAGTACACGAATAGGTATGTGAGTCTGATAGAATGGCTGGGATACGGGCAGAAATGAAAGGACATTGCAATAAACCTGTCTCCTGCTGTTGCATGTGTGAAGGCTGGAAGGCAGCTCTGCAGAGGCAGAGTCTAGACCTGTGCTATCCAGAGGGTCAGCCTGTAGCTCATGAGCATTTGAAATGAGGCTCATGGAAATTAAGATACACTGTAAGTATAAAACACACACTGATTTAAAAACTAAGTACAAAAAGAGAATGTAAAGTATATCACCAACTTTTTAAAAGGATTGCATGTTAAAATAAGAGTTTGGAGATAAATGTTGGGTTAAATACTAAAATTAGTTTCAGTGTGTCTTCTTACTTTTTAAATGTGGCTTCTAGAAAATGTAAAATTACACACATGGCTCATATTTGTAAGTTGTTTTATATTTTTATTGGACTGCACTGGTCCAGAGAGAGCCCCACTCTCCCCTTGCCCCACCCACATCCAAATGATAATAACCATGACCTTGGACAAGTTATTTAACCCATTGAAGCTTCAGTTTCCTCATCAGTGGTTGTGAGAATTAACCTAATTAAAAAGTTTTAGCAGAGTGCCTTGCACATAATAGGGATTCAACAAGTGGAAGCTATGTTTCTGTTATTACTTAAACCCAGAGAACCAAGAGTTGACTATACGCCAGTATCAGTATGTATTTAAGGCAAATGCTTGAGGATGCCTTCAAAGTCGACCCAACGGGAGAGGAAAATCTACCCACCTTTTAGGGCAGTGGTTCTCAGTAGTTTTGCTTCCCAGGGCCATCTACTGGTTGCCCAAACCTAGGGGGAGAGGACTGGCATATAGTGTGGGTGGAGGCTAGGGATGCTACTAAACAGTCAACAGTGTACAGGACAGCTGCCCACTCCCCACACACACCACAGAGAATTACCAGGTCAGAATCTCAGTATCAATTACCAGGTTGAGAAACCCTGAATTAGAGGCTCTTGGTTATTTGCTGACTTTGAATACTCAAGCTCTAGAAATGTATGGCACGAGGAGAACTACAGATGCCATCCAGGTGCCTTGGACAGCACAGTGCTATTCAAAGTGGCACACCCACCAGCCAGCAGCATCAGTATTATGCAGGAAGTTATTAGAAAAGCACATTCTTAGGCCCCACCCCAGTCCTGCCGAATCAAACCTCTGAGGGTGTGTAGCTCAGAAATTTACGGTTTAACAATTCGAATCCATTCAAGTGAGAGAAGCCTGCTTTAGTGGAGTGTTTCCGGGTGACCAACTCCTGCACATCCCAGGTCTGGGCAGCAGGGAGCAGCAAATCCTACCACATTATCCTAACGCCAGCTAAATGCGAATTGCTCCCTTAAGCTAAGTCAACTGGTGACAGATCTAGGGGCTTGAGTGTCTTTGTACTAGGCCACAATTAATGCCAGCGTTCTAACTTCAAGAAAGTTGCAGGAGTTCCTTGGTGGTGTAGTGGCTTAAGGCTTTAGCGCTGGCGCTGTCAACGCTGCGGCCTGGGTTCGATTCCCAGCCAGGGAGCTACCCACATACTACCAAAAAAAAAAAAAAAAAAGTTGCATGCATAGCAGTTCAAAGTCATTCAAGGTTTCTTCTTAGTCATATAGTGCTTTTGAGTCATATAGAATTTTGAAATTGTTCAGTTCTAAGTCTTGTTACAAAGGCCTAGTCTTCAACAGAAAATTTAGTGAGTAACCTGGTTTGGACTATCCTCCTAAAACACTTCTGACCCTATACAATTCCAAAACCATGAGAATAAATCGTGTCTGCTGTCCCTGGCACCTTTGGGCCAACCATCTGACCCATCACACACCTGAACGGGCCCTTGGCCCCTCCTCGACACATGGGCCAGATCTGGTGAATGGTGAACATCTTGGGTTTCCCAGGATCTTTGTCAAGCAGATAAAATTAAGGTCGTTGGCAGACCTTGTTAAGAGTAGGAACCAGAGCATTCCAGTTCAGGTAATTTTCCATCTGAGCCACAGGGGGCACCCTCTGCTCCGCTGTGGGCATCTGCGGTCCCTGTAAAGGCACTGAAGGGTGAGTCAGATAGTGAGGACAGTGGACAGTGCAGTTACTTTTTTTTTTCCTGTAAAGTGGCTGAGTGATGGGGCTTCACAGTTAGACCTCAGTCCTGGCTTCTCAATCTGGGCTTCTCAAAGTGTAACCCCCACCCATCAGCAGTGCTCCTGGGAAGTTGTTAGAATGGCTGATTCTTGGTCCCCATCCCAGACCAGCGGAGTCAGAAGCTCTGGGTGTGGGGCCCAGCGGTCTCTGCTTGAACAAGTGTCGTCCCCTCCCCAGCCCTGCACCCAGGCGGTGATGCAGGCTCAGGCTGGACAGCCACCGCTCTCTGGTCCCGAGCCCCTTCCTGGTTATCGGCCAGGACACAAACTTGTGTTGCTATCAGGTCTCATCACCCTTCTGCCAGGAGGTGAAATCTAAGAGCTCACGTCTTGACACCCAACGTCGTCTTCAGGTCACTTACCTGAGAACACCCGAGGACACTGAGGTCAGTCACTCTGCATGAACCTGTGCAGTCCCTGGGCTCTGACGGACATAGAGGAGGTGGGCGTGCCACCGGGAACCAAAGACCGAGGGGCCTGGAATGGTGCTGTTCTGACTGCAGGTGGAGGCCGAGCGGAGCCACACGCACTGCGACATTCCCTGCATGTCCTTGCTCTTGGATTCCTGCATGCTCAGCCCCCCTCCAGCCCCAACCTTTGCCCTTCCCCCTCAGCCGTCCACCCTAGGTCTGCCCTACCGTTCTCTTCCTTTTCCCCCAACTTCCCACATCTCTTGTCCTTTTGCCCTCCCGACCCCTGCCCCCGTTTCCGTTGTTTTAAATCACCAAAGTCCAGGGATAGATCCAGCAAAATGGGGACCCCAGAGGACAGGAGGAAAGGAGACAACTGAGTGGAAAAGGAAGATACCTGCTTGGGAAAGACCGAGAACACACAATGCACTCGAAGAACTGTTGCTCCCATCTCCAGTCCGGGCAAGCCTCAGGAAGGGCAACTGCAGGGCGGGAGAAGCTCCCAAGGGGCGTTGACCTGTCAGGAGGCTGCAGGCCAGCTGGAAGGGTGGGAGGGGCCGTGCCAGCCCCATAGCAGGGAAGGGCTGGGGTGAGAGGGCAGTCTGTTGCAGGTGGTGGGTGCGATGGGGAATCATGGGAAGTGAGGCTGGAGGGGTCCCCCAGATTGAGGGGATGACAGGTAAAGTTTGAGTTTGATGATGCGACACCGGGGAGACATGGTGGGTTCTTGAGTAGAGGACAAGTGCACCTAAGAATAAATCGCACTGGTATTGAGAAGGCGCCGTCTGTGGCAGGGGTCACAGACCCCAGCCTCCCGTGGGGTCAGGTGGAGCGGGAGCTGGGGGCACGTGTCCACCCCTAAGCGGGCAGTGACGACACAAATGTGGACAGTTGTGGCCATGGGGACGTAGAAGGCTGGAGCAGCCGAATCGCTCGTTTTCTCGAGAGAAGTCAGAACTCTGGGTTTTTTTGTTTTTTTTTTCCTTAATGTGATGTTTTGTCATTTTTAAATATGGCAGCTAGTTAAAATTTTAAAAACCTGGTTGGTCACTCTGACCTGCCCTTTTTATCTGACCTGGGAGTTTGTACCATACTCTTAAAATGCTATTGCTATTGTTGCTTCTTAGTTGCCTCCCTCACTCTTTTCTATCAGATTTATTTATTGGATTATATGAAGAAATAATAATGGTTAACAGAGAATAACTATAAGCAAATACTTTTCTAAGTGGATCAGATATATTAACTTATTTAATCCTCATAATAGTTGTAAGTTAGTACCATTGTTCTCCTTGTTTCAGAGGTAATACATTAACCAGGGAGATTTTTTAAAATGTGCTTCAGTCCCACAGATATAAAAAAATAACCCATTTTTTGTGAATAAAAAATAAGTTTAACATTCTCTGAACATTAACAGTGTACTGTTTCAAACCCTTCACATTTTTATCCCATTGAATTCTCACACAACCCTATGAAATTAGTTACTCCTATTTTATAGGTGAGAGAACTGAAGTTCAGAGAGGTGAAAAAACTTGCTACAGGTGACACAGTAAGTGGGGCAGCCAGGACTCGCGCGCAGGGGACCATATTCCCGAGTCAGGCATGTAACCCGTGTGGGGTCTCCTTTCCTGTAGAGCTCAGTTACCGCATTTCAGTCATGTTTTTCCCTCTTCCAAGCATAAATGCTATTCATGAGGTTTCATTCACCTTCTTGTGTTAAATGATCAAGTTTGCCTTTTTAATGGGCCCATGCCTTGGTACGTAAGGCATTGTTAGTCTGTTTTGGTCAGTGTGACAAACATTGAGTACCCACAATGTGCCATGCACTGCGCTGGGCACCCGTTGTCCACCTTCCTGACGCTATTAATGGGGCATATCGACAAACAGAAATGTGAAATGCCAACCTACAATGGGATATCATGTTGGGAAAAGGCATCTTCCCCACATGTATGCAATGAAATCACACAGTGGAGTCATGAACACAGGAAAGGGGTGGGACAGGGACGACGTCTTGGTAGCAATGTCACGGGGGCTGAGTGTCAAAGAACTCTAAAGAACACTGAGGTTCAAGGGGCCAACCCCTGGAAGAGCCAGAGGGTATAGGGAAGGTCAGGAGAGTGGTGACAGCATCAGGAAGAGTCAGGGGACAGCAGGGTTGAATCTACCTGAGAGGATCAGTGTCAGAGGTGTCAGGGTTGATAGGCTGACAGGCAGTTCCCATGGGGAGAATAAAGCCTTGTTTGTTGAGTAAATGGTTGAGATGAATCAACTGGAAGGCAGGAAGAGGGCATTACCTTACTCACACATAGGATTGACATCTGGCCAACTGCTCTACCTCCTATTGGCTGTAGGACCCTAGGCAGGTTGCTTTGCCTCCTTGAGGCTCAGTTTCCTCATCTGTAAGATGGACTTTCTCATTCATACAGTTTGGTGAGTATTGCATAAGATGTCTGGCCCAGGGCCATCACTCAGACAATGTGAGCTATCATTATCATTGCAGACACTTGGTAAATGTTTGTTTAATGAATGAAAGGGAGCAAAGGTGTACGCAAGCCCAGTGATACCCACTGGAGGTGAGCCCTGAGGGCAGGAGTGTAAGGTTGAGACCAGCGCATGATTCCACTCATCTCTTGAGGACTGGGAAACAAGGGTTACATTCACTGGGATGAGAGTTCAGCTTTATCATAAACTCCAAACAAAGCCATCTGGTCCCTCTGAGAAGCAGCCTGCCCAACAAGCAAGTCTGATGACAGATCCCTCAGCCATAATTTGGTACTGAGGCTGCCGATTTCCCCCCAGAGGGCTTGTCTGCACTCAGGTGCATCTAGCATTCCAGCAGCTTACACCACTCCCTGCAGGTGCAGACAGCCCTGCCGATGAAACACTGTCTCCCGGGCAGCAGCCTGGCACCTGGCACCGAGGAGCCTATCTGGAGGCGGTACACAGCCAGTCAGGATGCGTGCCAGCCATGCTGGCTCCCGGGGATTGGCGGATACAGATGCGGGGTGGGACAGTCTCCCAGCCAGGTGGGTGGCTCCAGATGACCTTGGGGATTCCCACCAGACTCAGGAAAAGAGAGAAAAGCTCTGTAAAATGATTGCCATCACGCTTTATGTTTCTGTGTCATTTTTGTTTGAGGATCTCAGCTGCGGGGGTACACGTGGGTTTTCTGCAGGTTTCTGTGCCTTCATTTTGAGGCAATGAGGAGAGATCCCCTGGAGGAAGCAGGACCTCAAAAGTGAACATCTGGTTTACTTAATTTTTTGAATGAGATAATTTCTGTGACAGTGGGTCCCAAACTTAGCTGTGTGCCAGATGCCTCTGTGGAGTAGGAGGCACACAGAGCTGCCAGTTTGAACCGATAGGTGTTCAGCCAGACCTAGACACAGGTATTATTAACCAGCTCTTTAGGACTTCTGTCTCACATTGTGGCCTTCAGGCTGCCTGCATCCTGGGGTGCTTGTTTGAAAATGCAGATTCCTTGGCCCCACCCCAGACGCACTAACTAGACAGCTTTGGGTGTGGATGTTTTTAACGGGGCTTTAAGCACAGGTTCCTTGACAATTCGTGAACACATTTATGTTTGAGAATGGTTGCGTAAATGCTTCTGATGTACCCTGACACTTGGGAAGCCTCTGATCTACAGCAATTAAGCTTGTGTTTCCATCTCAGAGACCCTAGATTTCTTTTCTGACTCAACTAGACTACCCTCAGCAACCAAGCAAAGGGTTGGCCAACAGAACACAAAGAAGCAAAGAAAGTAGAAAAGTGATGTCATCTGAGGCCACCTTGCGTCTGAGGCCAAAATATTGTGATGGAAAAATACCAGGGCTCCTCACCTTGACTGTGACAAAGCTTCTAAGAGTGCAGGGAGTGTGTGAGAACCTTCTGAAAACTGTTGATGCTATGCAGTTCTTTGGTGAAGGGGCTAGTGTAGTTAGCAACCTACTGCTGCTGCTGCTTCTGAAACTTGAATGGCTCTTTTACTCTTCCTGGCATTGGAAACTGGGCCTCCAGAGGTCAGATGCCCAGCTCTGGGTCAGCCTGCAGTGTCAGACCTGTGCGTTGTTTCAGGGCAGGCTCTGCTGCCAACCCCATGGAGTCTTTGCCCTCCTGTGTCCCCTCTCCTGGCGGTCAGCGTGAGCAGTGTGAGTCCCTGGGGAGCCAGTGCAGCACCAATTCTTTAGGAACCCAGCTGGCCAGACAAGGGCTTCTCTGTTCTTTCGTTCTTGGGCATCTGGGCAGGTAACCGAGAAACTGGCCTTGTACCTTTGGGGGCAGGCAAATTTAAAAGCTCTCCTTCCAATGTTGGCCCCACATCTCATAGGCTGAGAAGATGCATTGTCCTCCCCGGAGCACAGCTTTTCTGTACTCTATCATGGTCTTCCAGTGTTTCTCCTTCCTTTGTCTGTAGCTGATGATCCTTGGGAGAGTTTGTAGGTTTTCTGGAGAATTCCCCCAGAGACTCCTGGGTGGATGGGAACTATGTCCACCTAGTGATATGGACAGGGAACACTCAAAGTGTCCTTCTCCACCCCCACAACAGCCAGAGCTCAGACAGCCATCCTAGAAGGCCAGAAACAAGGCATTAAAAATTTTGTTTTTAAGCTCATTTCATCATACTCCATATCGTTGCAAAAATTAAGACAGTGTACCAAAATGCACACAGTGTATCTCAATCAGAGGAATAGAAGCAAAGGAAAAACAAAGGAGGGGAAACGGACACCACCAGGTAGAAGTTTTTGCCGAAGTTCCTTGGCTTTCTTATTAAGCACAGCATACAGATCGTGTTCGGAGCTTCTTAGCAAGAGAAGAAATCATCAGTCTTAAAGGTAACTCAAATATCCTCAATTCCTTTACCATTTCCTTCATTTAAAAAAATCTGCATTTATTGAGCTTCTACTATGTGCCACACACTGTCCCAGGCACTAAGGATAGAGCCATATGAACAAAATGCAGTCCCTGTCTTCATGGAGCTTACTTCCCAGTTGAGGGAGATGAACAGCACACAAGTAAGCAGTGAACGGTGTGATCGTGCTGTGTCAGGAGATGCTAAGTGCTAAAGGGAAAAAGAAAGTGTGCAGGGATCTAGCTGTTACAGAAAGACAGGGAGCTCCTCTTAGGGAGTGACATTTGAGCAACGACGTAAGTAGTGAGCCATGCTGATGAGGGGACAAAGGTTTTAGGCCCAGAGAGCAGTGTGCGCACAGGCCACGGAGGTCAAAGGCAATTGGCATGTCCGAGAGGTCAGTGCGGCTTGAATCAGTGAGGTGGGGAGTGGGGAAGGGCGTGGCTGCCTTTGGGAATTGTGCAACAGAGCAGCCTGGGGGGGAGGGAAGGTCAGGGAGAGAATGGGACCTTACAGACCACCAGAGGACTTTGCCTCTTACTCGGAGTGCGATGGGCGGCGCATGGGGGTGCTGGGCTGAGAGGCCATTGATTTCGGAAGATCACTCTGGTGGCATGTAGGCCGGCGGCGGCGGTGTCATTTCCGGTTTGCTATAGCTGGCGTCAGGGAATACGACGACGGGCGGCTGAAACAAACGGTGGTGTGATGGCCCTCAGTTCCGGAGACCGGAAGTCAACATGTCCGCAGGTTTAGTGTCTCCTGAGGCGGCCAGTGGGCTGTGCTTGTCCCGAGCTTAGGGGAGAGGTCAAGGTTTACTAACATACGGTTACTCTTTCTCAGTTCTATGGTTTCTTTTTTATCACAACTTTATTGAGATAATACTCACATACCACAAAATTCACCCGTCTAAAGTGTACAATTTGGTGGATTTTTGTATGTTCACATGGTTGTACACCCATCACCACTATTGAATTCCAGAACATTTCCATCGCCCCAATAAGAAACTGCTTACCCATTAGCAGGCACTCCCCATTCCTTTCTCCCCTCAGGCCCTGTGCGACGACTAACCCTGCTCTCTCTGTGGATTTACCTGTTCTGGACATTTCATAAAAATGGAATTATACACTATGAGGGCTGTCCAGAAAAAATCCAGCCACGAGTGCCTCTATTTTTTATATCACATGGCTGGATACTTCCCAGACAGCCCTCCTATGTGGCCTTTTGTGTCTGGCTTCTTTCGCTGAGCATAATGTTTTCAGGGTCCATCCATGAGTATCAATATTTCACTCCTTTTTATGACTGAATAATATTTCATTACATGGCTATGCCATATTTTATTTATTTATTCATCAGTTGGTAGATATTTAGGTTGTTTCTTCTTTTTGGTTATTATGAATAATGCTGCTATGAACATTCATGTACAGGTTTTGTGTGCGCACATGTTTTCAGTTCTTATGTGTATGTACTTAGCAGTGGAATGTTAGGTCATATGGGTAACTCTATGTTTAATATTTGAGAACCTTCAAAACTGTTTTTCCAAAGCAGCTGCACCCTTTTACATTCCCATCAGCAATGTGTGAGGATTCCAATTTCTCCAGATATTCTTATTGTCTTTTTAATTATAGCCATCCTAGTGGGCATGAATTGGGATTTCATCCTGGTTTTGATTTCCATTTCCTGTAAGACTAATGATACTGAGCATTTTTCATGTGCTTATCGGCCGCTTGTGTCATTTGTAGAAAAATGTCTATTTGAGTCCTTTGTTTTTAATTGGGTTGTTTGTCTTCTTAGTGCTGAGTTCTAAGCATTCTTTAGACATTCTGGATACAAGGCCCTATCTGATAAACAATTTACAGATATTTTCCTCTTTTCTGTAGGTTGTCTTTTCCTTTGAAGCACAAAAATTTTTAATATTAATGAACTGACATATACATTTGAGAGCCATCAGCATAGCGATGTTATTTTAAGATGCAGGACTCCACTAGGTCCATTAGGAAGTTGGTTTAAAAAGGAATGAAGGTGTCCAAAGACTGAACGCAAGGTTGCCCATCGTTCAAAGGTCCAAGACACGAGAAGATACCAGCAAAGGAGACTAAGAAGGATCCCCCCACTCCCTTTCCAGGGTGGCAACAAACAATTCAAAGTTCTTGTTTGATTTTGAGGCAAAGCAGTTCTGGTCTTCTGTCTCTATTCTCTCCACCACCATGCAGACTCCAGGGGCCTTGCCGCTTTCAATGGGGGGCCTTTTCTGTCCCGGGCCCCTAAGCAGATGACCTAATAGCCTCTGTCCATAAAACTCTGTTTACATATTCTCTTCTCAGGTCATTTTCCCTTTCACACAGAATGTATGACCATGCGCATCACTTATGACTCCACCCATTGGAAAGATTTTCTATCTCCATCTTGTCCGTCTAAGACCACCCTTAAATGTGGCAATAATGCAGCCACCATCCATTTTTGTCTTGCATCAAGCAACTAGGCCAACCTATCTATAAACCAAGCGAGGCCTTCCTTCATTTGGTCTTAAGGACACCCTACATGGCATCAGTGCAAGCTGGGCAGGGATACTGGTGACCTAGGAGTCTGGATTATCCAACCATGCAGACTTAACCCAAATACAATGTACTGCTGTTGGGCTCACCCAACTCAATGACTGGGTGGTTAGTGGCAGACACGTGATCACTTTGTACCCAATGGTCAGGCATTCTCTCTCTACTCGGGCCCAGTAACACCTCGGGAGTTGTTTCTCAAAGGCGAATCCTTGCCTGATGTACATTGCATGGCCTTGATCTAGAATCTCTGGGGCTGCATCATGATTTTCCCACTGGGTCTTTCAACAATTCGTCTTTTACTTTAGAGGGGATATTCTGGTATACCTCTGGTCATTGGATGCCTAAAATCTTCACAGTGACTGTGACTGTGGCTGGTCCCTGAATCTTCATGGCACTCTTGTCCCACCCTGGGGGGTACATTTGTCTTATCCAAGCTAACAGTGTTTGGCCACCTCTCGCTTTTCCTGTTTGATCAGCCTGACGCCATCAAGATAATGGATCAGTATGACATTCGGTGGGACCCAGGTGGTCCAGATCTCTTTGGACTATGTTATAACAGAAGGTGAGAGAGTTAAAAGAGCATGGAAGGATAATTGTAAATAAATGTCATCAGTTTCTTGATCATGTAAACTGATCCTCTTTTCTAACAAAAATAAAAACCACATCCACTGACTAAAGAACTACATACCATGTACCTTAGGCCTTATTAACCTTCCACAGCAAAAATGCCACATCAAGCACAGTAGCTGCAATCAGGGCCACTACTTGTTTGCGATACAATTGTCTACAGTCATTCTCTAGATCCATCTGGTCCCTACGGGGGTCTGACTGGCAAATTAAATGAAGATACAAGAAGGACCACCATTCTAATATCATTTAGATTTTTGATGGTGATACTTTTCCTCTCCTCCAGGATATAATATTTTTCATTTACAATCTTGGCCAGGAAGGAGGGAGCAGTTTTCGAGCTTTCCATTTGACCTCCTCCACTATGGTAGCTCTTAAGCCAAAGGCCAAGGTCCTTTCTCTTAAGGTTCTGGATCAAAAAATTGATTGATCCAGGAGCTGAATAGAGACCATGACTTTGTATTGGGTCCATTACCCTCTGTCTCCTGCTCTTTCATCCTTCCCCTCCTTTCCCTTCCCTTCCTCTCCCCCATCTCTCTGTTAAACCCATAGATATCAAACATCACCATGTTGGCTGCCCATCTCTTTTGCTCCTAGGAATGCCATGCTCTATCAACCATCTCCACGGCTCCCTGCAGGTCATCATCCTTTAGGTGCCTCTCAAAACTTGCCAATTGTAAAAGTCATGGGAGTTAGCGTCTGATGATTGACACCTGGGCTCTGTTACTTGAGATTGGGGGTCATTCCCATGGATAGTAACACACCCAGCTCTGTGACTACCTCTCTGGCCTGCGGAGGAGACAACCACTGAACTTCTGAGTGACACTAAGTTCATAAGGTCTTGGAGGCCTTAGTTAATGGTGCATCCTCTAAGCCCCTTCGTGGGACAGGATCCTAAGGTCCCCTGGTCTCGTATAATGTATCCACTCCAGCATTCTGAGCTTCCTTATTCCTCCTCCTACTGTCTTTCAAGGCAAAGTAGGCATTTCCATTTTGTTCAGTATGGGCCAACACTTTCTCCAGGCTTCTAAGAGCCATTGGATTTTTTGTCTATTCCTGTGGAACAAATTCCCCAAAACTTGGTGGCGTAAAACACACATCATGTCACAGTGTCTGTGGGTCAGGTGGGAGTGGGTTAGCTGAGTAGTTCTGGCTCAGGGGCTCTCATCAGGGTTGCACTGTCTGAAGCCTTGACCGGGGCTGGAGGCTCTGCTTCCCAGAAGGCTGGCTTGGCTGGCAGTCAGTGCTGGCTGGGCTGCTGCTGTTCTGCTCTATGTGGCCTCTCATCTTCTAGGACCTCTCTTTTCCATGTGGCTTCTCCAGCAAGACAATCTGGACTGCTTTGCATGGTGGCTGGGTTCTGTGAGAGAAAAAGAGATAGAGCATGCCAGAGAGAATGCGCCAGAAAGAAAGATAGAGCTAATCTAATCATGGAAGTGGCATTCCATCACCTTTGCCATATTCTACGTGATGGAAGTGAGGCCGTAGGTTCAGCCCATACCCAGGGGGAAGGGATCATACAAAGCATGAATACCAGGAGGGAGGGGTTACTGAGAGCCATTTTGGAGGCTGCTTACTGTAGCTATCCTAGCAGCAAGTTTACCTCAACTCATGGGGGTTGGGGGGATGTCCTTGATACGGTATTAAATCTCATGCCTCCAAATAAAAAAAATTTGAGTCTTAATATTCTTAACCTCTTGATCAAGAGCCCTCAAATCTAATCCCCAAGGTCCTTCTCTGGCTCCTATTGAACCATGTTAGCTAATTCTTACAGTTCTCATTGTACAATCTCTTTCCTCCCTTATCAGGCCCAGCATGTCTTGGAATTTTATCCTAGTTGTTGGAAGGGAAGGGGAGTTTCTGAGAGGCCTTGTGGGAGAGAGGCCTCTGTAGCTTCATCCAGCATGGGGAAGTGCTAACTCGTACTAGAAAGAGGTAGGCTACCTCTACAGAGTCACCGCATGAGGGCACGAATACACACAAGCCCAGGGCATCTATCCAGATGTCCCTATCTCACATGTCAGGGCCCAGGATTTTCAGCCAGGGCTCTGACTTTAGCATAGCAGCTGGTATAGGCTGAGCTTTTCAGTGTCTCCAGATTTCTGAAACTTAATAATCCAGTCCTGCTTCTGGGCCTGCGCTATGCTAACTTTTCTCCTGCAGAAAATAAGGGCCCCTTTGTAAATTATGAAAGAAGCCCTCTGGCTCTCACGCTTAACCTTTAACTGTTTGTTTAACTGTTTGTTAATGATCCTCACTTTCTCCTCCCTGGAAGGGGCTTCAAGACAAATAAGCTAACCCCATTGTACATACCACCCTCCCCCACCTACCCCTACCCACCCTACGTGATTCCCCACACCTGTCAGGCTGTTCCCTTCCACCAGCATGCTTGCATAGGCCACTGCCAGCAAAACTTTAGCAGTTTGTCTGCCACCTTGTGCCAGGGACTCTGTGTCCCACCATCTACACAGTATGGGTCCTCTTTGCTTTCCTGGTGGTGAGCGAAGTAGTCCCCAAGCCCCATCTTTCTGCCTGCTGTTTCTAACCATTCCTTCCTAGTTTGGGTTTTCTGAGAAGCAGATGCCAAGTAGTGATAAAGTGCAAGAGATTTATGGAAAAGGGAGAGGGCAGACGTAGGCAGGGGGAGTGTTTGGACTGTTCCTCAGGTCTGATATCTGTTTCAAGGAGACCAAAGGAAGGACAGACGGTTGGTTAGGAAAAGTCTCAGACTATATCTTGGTCTAAGAAAGTTTCAGCCAGGCCAGTGGAGAGTTCTTAAACCAGAGTTAGAAGCATCACGCACTGGGACCCCACCATGCTCAGGCATTGCTGGGAGCAGCTCTGGAAAGCCAACTGCATCCCCACTCCACCCCAGCTCCTTGCAGCCGCAGAAGAGCTGGGCAGCCTTCTCATGGTCCGCAGTCTGCAAGTGCAACTTGTCCTGAGAGCTCCAGTTCCCTGGGCCTGCTGACTGAGCCTGCTGAGAATACGTACATGCCCCAGTCATCAGGTGTCTGAATTTGAGACCACTCTGCCCTAGGAACTCAGCCAGATGCCCCTCCTGGGCTGCCCTCCACTCCACCCTGGTCTCAGGAATGACACAGTGGGGCCTGAATTGTGGAGAGGCGAGCGGAGACAGGGTAGAGTGTAAGTGAGGTCAGACCATTAATTTCCTGAACTCATCCCAGAAAAAGTGCTGCATACCTCATTGCTGAATATCATACAGTCACCTTCGAAGTACTCCCCTTGGGAAGCTGCACCCAGTCCACCCTTCAAAGCAGTTTTGGAACTCTTTTTCTGGAATGGCCATCAGAGCTGTCGTCATACCCAAAGTCTGACAATTAAGTTCGTGAACCTTGCACTGAATGAAAGTGTCAGTATTGAAAAATAGTTGTTTTAAAAACAAGGGGTACAATGGATAGAAATGGGTTTAAAAGGGGGACACAAGTGAAAAAAGGTTGGGAACCTCTGGTCTAGACCATAATCTTTTCTAGGCTCCTTTTTAAAAACGACGTTCTTCATCCTGCCCTCACTGTCCAAGGACGCAATGATTAACTCTCAGGTGCCCCTCTGTGAGCTCATTTTCCTGGGCCGTCCCTCGGTCCCAGGAATGGCGCTGGGCAGGAGGGCCACACGGAAGTGCCTGGGAGCCGGTGGGCGCCGTGAGGAGGTTAGGGTGGGCAGAGGGAAGCCACGTCCTGGAAAGAAAAGATGAAGTATTGCACAACAGATTGCTGTTCCTGCCAGGAGGGTGCACACACTTACTTTTTTCTCTGTGGTGTTCGGCCACGTTACCTGCCTCCAGGTATTCTAGGGAGAGAAAACCACCTGAATGTCATGCTGTGGGTAGGCTGGGAAAGGCTAGTCGGGCAGTGTCCCTGTCCTTCTCGGGTGCCTCTTGTGCCAGTGTTGGAGAGAGGAGAGCATGTCAGAGCTGGCTCACTCTGCCCGGGCACGTTCATGTTATAACCTGCTCAGGCTGAAAACGATCCCAGCCTGAGCCTCCGGAGGAAAGCGATACCCCCTTCCCTCGTCCTCAGCCTCGCAGCACAGAACGCCTTGTTCCTCCTGGAGAGCCGAGCGCCGTGATTGTCCTCCCCGGACAGGCAGGCCGCCCTTGCTTGTCTCCCGCGGCAGCACAAAGAGCTGATGCAGAAAGACCTCTCCCGGGGATTGGCTTGTGATCAGGAGTTCTCCACACACCTCCCGGGTGGCGGGGTAAGGGCTGGGATGCAGGTCTCAAGGGAACTGACCTCAAAGTGGAGCCGCCTCTGGTGGTGAAGAGCGTGGCTTCCCCAAGCTCTACAGTGTGTCCTAGAGGGACCTGGGGCCGGCGGCCAAGCGTCTCTGGGCCTCTGCTTCTAAATTTGATTGATAGATAAATAGATAGATGATAGACCAATGATAGATAATAGATAATGATAGGTAAATGATGAGATGAATAATAATGATAGATGATATATGGAGTTAATGATAGATGATGATAGATGATAGGTAGATAAATATATTGATGATAGATAGATAGATGATAGGTAATGATAGCACTTCCCTCATAGCCTTGTTTTGAAGTTTAAGAGGATTAGGGCAAAAAGTACCCAAGCCAGGCCTGGCATTCTAAGGTCTTCATCAATGAAAGCTGCTGTAAGTGTGGGTGTTTCTGCAGTAGATATTAGAGCAGCAAGTGCATTCTGCTTTCCGAACTCAGATGTATCTGAAGTGTCCTATCACTTCATTACTCGAGAAAAATCAAAGGAAGTCCAAGTCTAAGCAGACTTTCAGGAAACTGAGTCTCAGTTATCATTCCAGCTCCTCCATCCCCAGGTTTCCAGGGAGTCCAGACATTGGGGAGAGCCCTGCAGCTGACACGGGGTTCTGATGCATGGACCATGTCCAGGCTCGGGTCAGCACTGGAAGCCTGTGGACTCTGCGCTTCCTGCCTCCCTCCGCCCACCGGGAAGCTGTCTCCGGTGTCTGCAAGGGGACCTCCAAGGGAGTTGTTTCCGGGGCCCCATCACTCACCAACTTGCAGATCTCCCTCTTCTGAAGGGAATCCTGCTCCTACTCTCCCAGAGGTGGGCCCCTCACTCTCCTGACCTGCTGAACCTCCTCCCATCTGCTCGTCAACTTGGTAAGATCTTCATGGAAGAGAATGACAGGCTGGTCTCAGACAGCTTTTGCTTGTAGCCCCACATCACAGACTCCCATTTGGCTGGAAGACGGGGGTGGTGGAGGGTTGTAAGAGAGCCAAAGGCACATGTATTTACTTACTTACTCAAGCAATCTCCTCTCTGTGTCAGGTGCCACTCTAGTCCCTGAGAGTCATTAGCAAACAAGTTCCCTCTCTCCAGAGGCTCACATCCCAGGGGGGCTAGTCAGGTGATAAGTGCATAAAAAACACAGGGGGCGATTTTGCCTAGTATTAAAGAAAGAGACTCAAGGAAAGTACTGGAATAGAGAATGGGGGCTGGAGAATTCACATTTGGTTGGGTGGTCGTGGAAGGCCTCAGTGAGAAAGTGGTGTCTGAATTGAGACTCCAGCCATGAAAGATGTGGACAGAGGTGGTCCAGGCCGAGGGGACAGTCCTGCAGTGGGAACGAGCCTTGCCTGTTCTGGAAGCATGAGCAAGGCCATGATGCAAAAGGAGCCCGGAGAAGTTGTCGGAGGCCAGGTTGTGACCTTTCAGGCCATGGCAGTGTCCCATAGAAAGAATGTGAAGCACAGCAATAACAATCTGATTTATATTTTTAAAATTTAACTTCGACTGCTGGGTGGAGACTGGTTTATGTTTGGCAAAAGTGGAGGCAAGAGACCATGGAGAGGCTGTCACCTTGGCACCGGGGACACCGTGGCTCCCACGCTATACCGCAGGAGCTGTGCCTACCCCGCCACGGTGGCCTGGGTCAGTGTCAGTGTCAGTGATTTTGCCACCAAAGGCAGCATGGCCTCCTTCCCCCTTCCGGCGGACATTTCAATTATGTCCCTCTTTACTTAGGGTTGAACACATTCCGTTTTCCACTGAGTTACTTTAAGTGTTGTGCTCTGTCACAGTCAGATGAATTGGTGTTTATCAGTAGAAAAATATTCTTTATCTTGGTCCAGCTTCCATTCCCAGTTGGCGTTTCAGAACTTTACTTATTCCCCTCCTCTCTCTTCTTTTATCTTCCTGTAAGGCTTGGATTTGGTCAAATCCTGCTCCCAATTTTGTGTTATTTCCTTTTCATACTGTGACAAGATAAAATGGGGCATATTAAAATTTTTTAAGAGTTTATTTGAACAAAAATCAATTTGAATCGTGGCACCAAAACTGGAAGTAGTGACGGAGCCAGACCAGAAGCAGAGAGAGGAAGTTACTTAATTGGGTATGGCTGTTGGTGAGTGCTTGTCCAGGCGTTTCAATTTGATAACCTTGGGGCACTTACAGGCTTAGATGTTGGTTTGCCTAGGTAGGCCGCCGTGGCCTCAGAGCCACCTCAGTCTAATTAATTGTTTAATTAATTTAGCAGTCCCCTTTGCTCTCCTGCATGGAGGAAGGACAACAAAGGCTAAATAAAGATGGCTACCAGGAAAAAAATCAGACTTAGTCATGACCATGCATTTTTTAAATTAAAAAAATAGTTATTATATATCAGTCACCAAGCTAAAAAGTTTGCTCATTCCATTTTCAGAACGATCCTATGAAGTGGATGATATTTCTATTATAGAAAAAGAGAAGTCTGGAAAACTAGCAAACTTCCCCAGGTCTCACGCTGGAGCGAGTGGTGGAATCGGTTCTCTAAGGTTGGCTAACTCAGTTTGAAATCAGAAGGATGTGGAGCTCTGCGAGCACAGACTACACTTGATTCTCTGCACGTTAAGTGACAAAAGCAACATGCAAGTTCAAGTTCTGATGCAAATAAGCACCTAATTATTTTTCTGAGGTAACCATTCAGACATTTTCTGTAGCAAGCTGGAGGCTCTGAGGGTAAGACTAGACCTTGATTGAATGAGATGTTGCTGTCAGTCCAGATTGGTGCTTACAGATGTGTGATAGTCCCTGGAGGCCACAGGACACTTAGATGTAGCCCAGCAATGGCTCCTGCCTGCTGCACCTCCACTCCAAGAATACAGAACTGGTGCAGCTGCTAACCCTGTCCTAGTCTAATGACTCTCTTCCTTTTCATGCCTGGCTATTGTTAATGGCATTTGGGCATCGCACACACACACGCACACACATACTAAATAGGATTGGGATGTATACTGGGAAATGTGACTTCCGTATAGGAAGCTGAAAATACAAAAATTGCCATCTGGACATTTTATGTCTTCTTACACAACAAGACAGCCACTCAAGGCGGCACATTCTGGGGGCAGCTCGGCAGCGTCATCTGCAGCTTGCTCCCTCCCCCAGCTGCTGAGTCCAGCTCTGTAACTTGAGTGGAGAGGAGACGGGTCAGTGGGTGAAGACTCGCAGGCTATGCCTGCCTTGATCTCTGACCATGACCACCAATAGGCCTGGACCCTTCTCTCTCTCTTGGCTCACGCTGCCATGACGATTTCTTTTCTGTTTTTTCGAAACCTTAATGAAGCATTTTCTAGTGTAGTCTGACCCTCATTCTCTGCCTAATAGCCATTTAATTGCTTCATGTATTTTATGAGGGTGGTATAGCTTCCTTGAGAATGACACATGAGGGGATGACAAGCATAAGCCCTCACTAAATACTAACCATTACTACTGTTAGTACTATCACTACTGCTGCTGCTACTACTGGTACTACTACTGCTACTACTGCTACTACTGCTACTACTGGTACTACTGGTACTACTGGTACTACCTGTAAAATCCTTGATGCAAGGTTCATGCCTTCTAAGTCTCATATTTTTGAAGAGTACTGGGTATACAATAGACATTTATTAAATACTCAGTGGTCTAACTTTATATTTCAGTTTCACCATAAGTGTTGCTCAAATTTCAGTCATTTCCCCATTACCTTTGCATAGTGGTGTACAATCTATACAATTATTTTTTTCAGTATTCTTCTTTAAATCCATTGATCACCTTTGTTTTACTTGATTTCTTTTATAATCTACTTGTTATATCATTTCACAAATGGAAACCACCTTATGCATTAAGTAGAGATGGACTGTGTAAAGCTAATTTAGAATTACTTTTTAAGAAAGCTTTTCCATATGCCATCTAAAGACTTCTCCTATGTCACCTGTGAAGTGGGACATTGATGTCAGAGCTTTACCTGAAGGGGCTGTAACAGAGGCTGTCAGTGCCCAAGACCTTACTACTTCCTTGCGCTTGCAACCTTCTATCAGCCAGGATCTGCACCTCTGTCCCGGGGAGCTTTTTCCAGACCATAGACAGCCCCTGAGAGTAATAGCTCTGACCAGTGACTGGTGGGAAGTGGTGTAAAAGTACCCCAGCTCCCTCATCCCTCTGGTGGGGTGTCTCTGATGTGTGCCTTTTACACGATTTCCAAGAGTCTCTGTAGGGTTAAGTTCCAGTTGCTTGCTGTAGCTGCTGGCTTACTACCACACCCCTGCTGGCTGCCTTCCTTTCGTCTATCACCTCCCCACTCTTTAACAGTGTGTCTGTACCTCTCACATGAAGTAGTTGCTCTCAAATCCTTCTTTCCAGGTCTGCTTCTGCAGGAGCCCAAACCAAGTCACAGGCTACTTGCAAATCAGCGACCATGGTCATTTTGGCTCTCACCAGTTGAAGTTTGCATGATGTATGATGCTCTACCCAACCATGCACTCTCTGTGCAGATTTATCAAATGATGAATGGGAACAAGTACAACCATACTTGACAAATATTTTATCCAGGTCACCTTTTCATACCAAAGTAAGAATTTAAAAATATTTTCCAGAAAAAAAAACAAATGTTGAGCTAAATCTAAAAAGTTTGCAATAGTAATGGCTCTTCCCAACATATACAAGTAAACACGAGACAAGGTTTTACTTGGTTATGTTCTCTCATGGAGGAAAGTCAATATGCTCAATGCCAAGTTGGTTATAATCAACTCCAAATGTTCATAATCACTTGGAGAGAATAGTTGTAAATGTTCACCAAGTAGTACTATCATCACAATGGTGACACTGGTTAATAGTATAATTCCAAAATCCTCACAATTTTATCACACACGTTCTCATTTAATTGAGCCTTCTCTATAAAAGCTATCTCATTGTCTTTGGCAGTAGCTCAGTCTAGGAAATGAAAAAACAACAAAAACTACTTGGATTAAAAGGGAAAGTTTATTCTGCTTTGTTGATTGAGATGCTTGATTTATTTTCTACGTTGTCTCTTCAGAAACTCCAACATCTGTATAGTTCCTTTGAAAGATTCCTACTTGCTTTCTTGACATTCAGACTGTTTTGTATGCATTGATGGGTCTGCTTACTGATGGAATTCACTGGTCACCACAGAAATCTAGTTGTCCAGATTTCTAGGTGCTGGGAATATCACAATGAGCAAAGGAGAACAAGTCCCAGACTTCATGGAGCTTATGGACTAGAGAGAAATTTATGCCATTAATTAAACAAACAAATCATTATAATGCATTACATGCTATGAAGGAAAAGGATATGTTTGAGAGTGAAATCAAGGAAGTACTTATTTATTTGTTTGAGGATAATCAATTGGAGGTTATGTTCAGTTAGGACATAAAGCTACAGATAAACCGTAACTTTAAACAATTTAGGGTGTTTTCTTCCCCTACAGTAGGCTGACCAGATGCACCATTTTAAATGGGACAGAACACAACTGTATTGTCCCGTTTCAAATGGTATATATCGTCAGCCTAGTCTCATTGGGCTAAATTCAGTGTTACAGCAGGCTGACCATACATACCATTTGAAACGGGACAGTACTGGTGTTTTCTTTCCCATTTAAAATGGTACATCTCATCAGCCTACCCTAGGGGGATGAGAATTCTAGAAGTGAGCAGACCAGGGTTGGAATAGCAGCTCTTCCGTGTCATCAGGGCCTTAGGTCCCTTCTCACTTTCTGATCTGCCATCATTAGAGTATGGGCCTTGATCTCATGCCTAATAGAAGTCTTCTAGAGCACCATTCATCGTGACACAGGTCCAGACACAGGCAAGGAAGGCGGGCCAAATACAAACAGGGCTAGAGTGCTCGCTAGTTGAATTGGCCTTCCTTTTAGGGAAAATTTTCCGTAAGTACAATCTAACAACTTCTGTTTCCACCTTATTGGCTTGAACTGTGTCTCATGGTCACCCCAGTTGCAAGGGAGGCTGGGAAATGTAGTGTTTTATTGGGAACTTCACCACCAACAAAATCAGTATACTGTTAATAAGAAAGAAGAAAGAATGGATCCTAGATAGACAACTAGCTATCTCTGCCACAAAATAAAGATAGGAAAAAGCTCCTGCTACTGATACTTCTGGGTCAGGGACCCAAGTCAAAGTCCTTCACCCAGTGCCATTGGCCAACAGAACGAGACTGAGTCCTGTAGAGCAGGGTAGAAGCTTTATTCTTTGATCAGAAATGGAGAAGGGTGAGTTCATACTCTAAGGCACCTTTTTCCCTACTGGGGAGGAGCCTGCTGTATTTATAGGCTGTGGCATGGAGTATTTAAACTCTTTTAGGTGTGTGTTGTTATTCTGTTGCACTTGGCTCTTTTGCACAAGGTACTTTTTGCGCACGATTCCCCATCACCATGTTGGTCTTTGCACTGGGCACCTTGGCGTTTGTGGTTGGGAATCATTTTCAGTTCCTGTAAGCAAGCATAGCTGATGACACAATTTAGGTATTGAGAAACCTTAGGGTGATAGCCTGGTGACACTCCCTTGAGGAAGTAACATCTAAGCTAAGACCTAGAAATGAAGGTGAATTACCTGTGCCACCAGGGGAAGAGAAGTATTCCAGAGAGAGAGAGACCAGCAATATATTAAAGAAGGAAAGAAGGTGACGTGAAAGAGAGCTTAACTTTCCAGGTTGAGCATCACGTAATGAGCAGGTGAGAGTGTTCTAGCCCTTTTCTGGTTTCCCACTGAAAGGCATGAGGACTGCTGTCAGATCATAAAAGAATGCCGAGCAGGACTATGAAATGGTCGTTCTCAGAAAGAGAATATTCTGTGTCACCAGTCCTCCATGACTCATCCCTTCCCAAATATCTTCAGTTTTGAGCGCTTAGTACTTTTTCCACTGAAAGTATGAAGTGGTGGTCCCTTCTTCCTGCCAAACTCCTGCTCAGCTTTGTTCTGGACTTTGGAAAAAAGAGATCCGGTTTCCTGTCCTTTGTTTCTTGGCTGCAGCCTCTGGTCCCACCCTCTTCTTGGTCTCACGGTGTCTATTTCCGCCTCAGGCTCCCTCACAAGTGCATGGATTACTTTTCTGTTCCATAGTTACTAGTTAGTCCCACAGACTTATCAGAGTGGAAAATAACTTCTCTCCTCTGTGGGATTTTTTTTCTTGGATCACTTTCTTTTTTTTTTTTTTTCTGAGCTTAATTTCCCAGACTCATCTCTGCTAAGGCAGGAAGAAACTAAGCAGGTGTTGAGGGCCTGGTTCTCCCGGGGAATAGATACTAGAGCAATGCTGGTTTGAGACTAGAAATGATGTCATCGGGTCATTGGCCATTAAATGAAGGCAAGAAAAAATTCAGGGTTTTCTTTCTTGGGTGTGGGGGTTGAGCTGTAACAAGATGGCCAGGAGGGGGAGTAAAAGGTTGCCTTGTCTAAGAGAACAGCTTCAGGTTTTGGGTGAGTTTTCCCACTTCTTGGCTGGCTGACCTCCAGCCAGTTATTTGACTGCTCTATGCTTTGTGTTTTTCATTTGTAGGAAAGGAGATAATAGTTCCTACCGAATTGAGTTATTGTGAGGGTTGAATAAAATGATAGCTTTAAAGTGCTTGTCATAGTGCCACATAGAAAGCACTCAGCAAATGATCATCTTTACTACTAGTGGAATTTAGATCATGTGTGTGTTTTTAATTAAGATAATAAATTATACTGTCTATTCCTGCTCTGAGGGGAAAAAAATATGGAAGACCACCAATTCCTCCACGGAGAAGCTGGCTTAGGAATAGATGACACCAATCCTGAGCTTTTCCTCCATGGAGACTTAAGGGACAGGTCATAAGCTCCCTAGAATGAGGGCTACTTGGGATGGATGATATATCCCAAAGTGTTCCTGTTTGAGGTCAGCTCCAGCTGTCCTACTCACCTAGGAAATGCCTGAGGATGAGGGAAAGACAGCCTCTCCTCGGGATTCTCTCCAGGGTGTCAGTGGATTAGTCTAGTAGCAGATGAGGAGAATTTCAGTTCAGAATACAGATTTAGGATTTGTGTTTCCCACGTCTCACAGTTTCTTTGAATCTTGCCGGAATAGTCTGCTAAAACTATTCTGATGTTGACTGTAATTCAGAGCCTTGTTTCCCTATTCCACTAAACCTCTAGTTTCTGGAAATTAATTGTTGACTAAGATGAGAGGATTTAGGAATGGCATCATGTATCTGCTATACATGTCAACTGCATTTATATCGTTGCTGTAGAAGTCAGGATAGGCTAGGTTGTACTGTAAACACCAATAGCCCTAAAATCTCAGTGGCTTTAAACAACAAAAGGTTATTTTGTTCACACCTCACATCCAGATCAATATCAACTGTCCCAGGCAGGGAGAAGGGGGACACATAAAATAAGATAAACTACTGCCCATATTCCAATAGCTCAAGTAAGTCCTGCAGCCACATCTAATTTTAGCGAAGAGTTCTCTTCTCAGTATTAGGATTTTTCCCATGCAAATGGGCTTACCTGTAGTCAGTATGGTTGAATGGGTGTCTTGAACCTTTGAAATCATCTGGCTTAAAATAGTAGATGACTGACCAATGATCTAATTAAAATGAGGCAGGATGGGGAATTTGAAATGCCTGCTAAGTGTCACTTTTGAGAAAGCAGTCATGTTTTGTCTGCTCACTATGTTCAGAATCACACCTGTCCCATGCCTTACATTTGAGGAAGGAGGATGGCGGGTCCTATACCAACCAAAAATTAGCTTCAGTTCTTATAACAAGCAAATATGATGCTCCCAGTTCTCAATGGTGAGCATGCTAGCTGGATTTGGACATTTTGGAAGTTATCCAGCCCTGGGAAAAGTATGATTGGTACTTCAGCCTTTTAGCCTATACTTTCCCTGTCAGATTTTTAGAAACTTCTGCTCCTCATAAATAAGCCAAAGCATGAGTGTGCCTAAAAGATGAAATAGCTTTTCAGGAAGGGAAAGGGATGCCCAGGAAATCAAGTTTAGAATCATCCGATGCTGTTTAAAGACTTGGCCAGATGTCAAAGGTTGGCGGGATTTTCTAGGTGTAACCTGAAATTTTTATTTCCTAGGAGGGAACTTCTTGACATTCACCCTTCTTTCTCCTATCCCTGTGATGGTCCCTAAGTCTGAGGACCCTATAAGGTCATCACTGGTTCCACAAGCATTTTTGAGCTCCTCCTTTATGTGTGGTGACACGTGTGGTGATACTGTGGTGGACCCAACACAGTTCCTACCCGTAAGGAGTGTACAGTCTGGTCAGGGAAACAGCATGACGCGAGCCGTGAGTTCATTTGTGACTTTATTAGGATGCAGTGCCACGTTTAGCACTCTGTGCAGTGATGCCTGGGATTAAGCAGGCACTTTCCATTTAAAGCAACAGGGCACAGTGAAAGGAAGGCTTGGGGCACACAGACACTAAGTGATTCCACTCCTCATTAGCCCTATTACTTAGCCTCACTGAACCCAGTTTCCCCTTCTGTGAAATGAGGATACTAATACTGACTTCGAAGGGCCATCGCAAGGATTAAATGAGGTACTGTATGTAGAGCATCATGCCCGGGCCAAGGAAGTGCTCAGCAACTGTCAGCTAGAATCATAATATTAAAGATATCAACAAAGACAAGGAGGAGTACTAACCGTAACAATGAGATGGGGGTAGAAAGAAAATAGAGGCTGCTGAGAGGACAGGGTTCAGTCACTAAAACTATTTCCTTTGTACTAGTCTCTCCTTAAAATACGTATTTGCCTGCACTTTCCAGTACTCTTTAAATACTTAAAGAATAGGCCTTTTGTTAAATCGGGGTGTGTAGGGTGGGATACAGCCGACGGGGAGACGGTTTAAACTGAACGCAAGCTCTTTTCCCTTCTCACCCAAAGACTGTTTCTATTTAACGCATTTCGCCAGGACCGTGAATAATCTCTTATCCTATTGAGGAATTTTCACTGTCTGTTACTACTGGAATCAAGATGTCGTTATTCAAGGGAACTCTTGATTTCCCATAAAATGGTCCCTTTAGTTATAAGGGCATCAGTCACAATGGCTTTCAAGAATGGAAGGACGGAATAGTCATCATATAGAACCCTATCAAGGACCTCAGTTCTGAGACTCAGGGTTCTTTGGTGGCAAGCAACAGAACCAACTCTGACTCACTTAAGCAAAAGAACAAATGTATTAGAAGGCTATAGGTTTGCTCACATGTCCCAAGGAAAAGCTGAAAACCAGGTTTTACAAAATATAGGAACCAGAATAGCTCAGGGAGCAGGAAGTAACACACAGACTTTTTGGGTCACCCACATGCCAGGTGAATCAATTTCATTATTTTTCAGTCTCTGCTTCACTTGTCTCAAGATTTTATGTCTTTAGAGAGAAAATCTGGTTGCCCAAACTTGGCTCTTGGTCCATTGGTCCATTGGTCAGCCAGGGGGCATTTGGAGTACCTTGACTGACAGTCCTACCAATCAATCCTACCTGCAATGGGAGAGGGATCATTAGTTTCCAGAGGAAACTGGGGTGCTGCCACTAGAAGGGGCCTAGATAATGGGAAGGCAACATGAGTTTAATACTATAGAGAGCCTCTCAGACAGAGATGTGATGGAAGAATCATCACCACATTAATGGGAAAACTGAGGCACTAAATAAAAATAGTTTGCCCAAGGTTATTATTTATGGCAGAAATGAAACTTTCTGACTTCTACCAGCCAAATGGGATTTTTTTTTTTTTTATTCTGTCCAGCTTGTTAAAGTAATGGTTCAGAGACCTGGCAGAGCATCAGAATTACCTGTGGAACTTGTTAAAAATAGAGGAGCTGGGTTTGGCACAGGACAGGTACGTCTGTATTTTTAATAAGCTTCTCATCTGATTCTGTTTACAACCAACTTGGAGGCCTACTACACCAAGTTTCCATAGGATACAAAAAAAAAAAAAAAACCATTGTAGAACTAAAAATGGGATAAAGTGATTTTAGGGAAAAGATTTGGGTTTGGTGATAAAACTTTTGAGGTCCAATTAGTGTTAGCTGCCTTTGTGTTTTGGGGTTTAGGGAACGTGAGAACAGCGAGAACACTTGGCTGTTTCTGGCAGGCCTGGGCCAAGCGGATGGGGAGGGTTAGGCTGTCGTCCTAGGAAGGGTTTGCAGCTGAGCTCTGCGAGATCAGGGCTGAGGTCCCTGCAGGGCTGTCCTAACGGTCTGTGGTGCTGAAGGGGAGGGATCAGATGACAGGGGTAGATTACCCAAGTGTTAAGATCTGGAACACGCACACGAAAAAGGGTTGGGAAATGGGCCTGAGCTGGCACAGACAGGAAAGGGGTCTGTTACATTTATCTTCTTATCTCATTACTACGGATGACTGGCCACCCTAAGTCTCTTAACCAACCTGGAACGTGGGGGAGAAGGGAGAAGGGGAGCCACAGTCCTCCAATTTTCACCTGCCTATGCATCCTTCAGGTCCTTAAATACCACCTCTTCAGAGAGGCCTTCCTGACACCCCAGGGTAAACTAGGTCCCCTGCTGTCTTCTCCTGGACACTCGTTCCTTCCCAAGCCCAGTTTCATGGGCTTACAACCTGTGAAACCCCACAGGGCCTTGTACTTGGAAGGATTCCATGCTTGGTATAATGCTCTGCTGTTGCCATCTTGAAATTACTAATAATTTTTGAACAAAGATTGCTCCGTTTTCGTTTTGTACTGCAGATTCTGTAGCTGGTCTGTACTTTCACTTCCTTAAACTTAGCACTATGTCATTGTAGTAGCCCTAATATCTAGCCCCATGCCTGCCACTGTAGTAAAAGCTTTAACTATTAAAATTTAATATTAGGTGTAACCATTTGAAATTACTGTTATCTGACAGTGTTTAAATTATTTTAAAAAGCATATTTATATGGGGTCAACCTAAAATATCCTGGATGAGTGGATAAATAAATGAATGACAGTGGAAAGAAAGATCCATTGAACACGGTGGGTTGCTGCCCTGATATCCACTTACATCCTCCCTACTTTCTTCCTTCCTACGTGCCTTCCACCAGTTTGCTCAGGTGTCCATGCCTTCCCAGTGACTCAGAGGAGAATCCCTCCCTAATTCCAGAGTGGATTCTGATCAACCTACATATTCTTTCTCCTAAGGACAATCCTTTCTTCCTCTTCTGGAAGTGTTAGGTTTCAATGAGACTCCTGGCACTACTGCAGCCATCTTGTCACTAACCTGATGATGAAACAACCCAAAGCAAAGAGCAAAGCCCAAGGAATTGCAGAAAAGCAGTACCAGGATATTTTGTGGATGAACCCTGATCTACCTCTGAACCTATTGTGGGAGATAATAAAATTTCGGTGTTGTTTGTTCTGGTTGTCTATTGCTATGAAACAATTACCCTATAATAGAGTGACTTAAAACAGTATCCATGTGTTATATTTGTCAGCCAGGAAGCTGTTCTTTTAGCTGAGGTCACTCAGAAGCTAGCTAATAGGCTGGTCTGAGGAGTCCGCGATGGCTTCCTTCACGTACTTGGCATCTTGGTGGTGATGGCTGGAAGTCTAGGTTTAGGTGGGACCTCCAATGAGAGCATGTCCATCTCATGGTAGTCTGTCTTTTTACACTGGGAGTACAGGGCTCCCAGAGAGAGTGTTCCAGGAGGCAGGCAGTGGAAGCTGGCATTCTCTTTAGGACCAAGTCTGTACTGGCACAGAATCATTTCTGCCATATTCTATAGGTCAAAGCAGTCACAAAGACCACCTATATTCAAAAGGAGATGATATAGATTCTACCTGTTGATGGGAAAAGTGTTAAAGAGTTCATGGCTGTCTTTAATCTTCCACATTATTTAAGTCCACTGGAAATAAATAGGCAAAAGGATCCAAAATAATGAAAGACATTCAAGGTTATCTCAAGCTTAGGGAGATTTTTCTCTCTGTTCTTCTAACATAGGGGTCTGTAAACTTTTTATGCAAAGGGCCAGATAGTAATTATTTTAGGTTTTACAGGTCACATAGTCTCTGTTGCAACTACTCAGCCCTGCCAATGAGGCATGCAATCAGTCATGGAAAATATATAAATGAATGAGCATGTCTGCATTCCAATAAAATTTTTATTTATAGACACTGAAATTTGAATTTCATATAATTTTCATCTATCACAAAATCTTCTTTTTTAACCATTTAAATATGTAAAAGCCTTTCTTAGTTTTTGGGCTCTACAAAAAATGGAGGCAGACTGGGTTTAGTCTCTGAACCATATTTTACCGACCCCTACTCTTAACACATCAAGCTTGTTCGCAGCTTAGTGCCTTGGCATGTGCTGACCTTCTGCTGGAATACTCCTCTCAGGATCTTCACATGGCTTGTATCTTCTCTTCAACTGGGTTTTAACTCAGCTATTACCTTCTGACAACAGCCTTCTCTGATCACTGTACCTGAAATAGTCCTCCCACTCTGAAACACATTATCTCCTATATTTTCTTTATAGCACCTTGCACTGTCTGAAGTTTTGTTCATTTATTTGTTTACATATCTATTTGCTGCCTCATTTCTACCCTCGCTATAGTAGAATCTTAGTCTTCTCTGTATTTCCTTACCTAGCATAGTGCCTGGCAGATTATAGGTGCTCAATTAAACATTTGTTGAATTTGAATTGAGTGGTTACAACTCATTCTCTGGGGCTTGAGAAGAATATAGAAGGCTACTCAATTTATAGATATTGAATGGGAGAAAGATAATAAAAGCAGAGTGAGGAGATTGAGTCACCATCTGCACTTAGAAAAGCATTCATCCCTCTGTTATTTCTGTTTCAGGCAAAAGCTGAAGGAAGAAGTCTTCTCTTGTGTAATTGTGACGATAGCTATTTTCCTCTCTTGGCAGATATGAATGCCTTACCTTGCCCATTTGGAGACAGGAAAAGGGGAAACAACCTTACTTGAGGAGGGAGAGCATCATCGTGGTAGTTATGAAACAGTGTTTGGAAGCTAGATTCCTCTAGAGAACTAAGGTATGATTTCACTGACATTCTCAAGGTCTCTGAGGGGAAATGGCAAAGGTCCTGAGTGGTACAATAACAATACCCAAGATGACAGAGTTGGATGTGACATCAGGCTGGACTTGTCATCAGAAGGGAAGGAGGCAAAAGCAGCAGCAGGTACCACTGTCAGGACAAGGCAGCTTGAGCTTGAACAGAGTGTACCGATGGCGTTGGTTGGTGGCCAGAGCCCAACAATTTGGCATTGGGCTTTCCAAGCCTAGGGACAGAAGTGGCTTCCATCCAGTCCTGCCTCTAGTTAGTAAAACAAACAGGTCGGCAGGGTAGAAAGAGCCACTGTAGGTGAATATAATAAACAGGAAGTGTCCATGGGAAGAGGGAGGCACACAGCCTTGGAAGTTAGAAATTTGTGAGTTCAGGTGAGGACTAGAGCTCTGTGCAGAGAGAACACAAAGTAGAAACAGAGTGAGGCTGATTAGGGAGGTGACAAGAGGCTGACCTGAAAGTTCTAGCATAGTGTAGATTGTATTCATAGGCTAGGTGGACTGAGGAAGTGACTATGACTGTAGACAGTTGATACCCTATTGGTGGATGAAGCAGAAAAAAATAAATAGAATTATGTCTTTCATCTGGACTTTTTGGTTGCAAGTGGCAGAAAAGTTAACAAAATGTGTCCAAAGCTTAAAAAGGGGATTTTTTTGGCTCACATAATTGAGAAGTGTAGCAATATGCTATCTTCAGGTATGGCCAGATCTAGGATCTCAAACAGTGTCTTTAACACTTGATCTCTCTCTTTGTCTCTCATCTCTTGTTTCCTCTGCATTAGCTTCATTCTCAGATGGGCTCTCCCCAGGATATAGAGGCTCACATTAGCTCCTGGAGTATATCTATCTAGCTTCAAGTTTAACAGAGTACCTTTGGCCTAGTTGCTCTAGCAAATCTAAGAATTCTATCTCATTGCCTCTGATTTGACCTTGTCTAGTCCCTTTTTAAGGGTGAGATGCCTATTTGTATATACAGGTAGAGTGTTCAGCAGTCAAGTTCTTTATTATATACAGTTCAGAAGAGAGGTCAAAGCTAGGATAGCTATTTGGAAGTTGTGGGCATGCAGATGGCATTTGCAGCGATGAGGCAGGTTGGGGTCATCTAGGAGGTGTGTGTGAATAGAGATTTGAGAACCAACCTGGGATGGTCCAGTGTTCAAAGGTGGGAAGATGAGAAGGAATCAGCAAAAGAAACTGAGGAGGAGGGAACAATGAGGAAGGAAACCCAAGAGGCAGTGAGTGGGTGGCGAAGTGAAGGAAGATTATTGGGCCTGGAGGAAGAAACAACCTACCAGTTCTTTCTTGCATTTATTCCAAGTCTCAGCGGAAAGGGCACTGCTGTGTGTGTGCATGTGTGTGTGTGTGTGTGTTTAGCCTGGGGTCACCCAGCTACCATATATTTGCCTTTGTTCCTCTCCCTAGAAATTCCGAGTCCATGTGGCCTAGGTCTTCAGTTCTGGTCTGTGGTTACAGATTTCACTAGTTCTCTTTTCTTCTTGTGGCAGCTGTAAGATCCGCTCACTTTCCTTTCTACACTTCTAAGGAAAGCCTGAAGCACATCTGCTAGGGCTTCCCATCCATCCATCTATCCAGCTGTCCATGAGGTAGTTACTGGGAATTTACAATGTGCAGGTTCCATTCTAGGCATTGAGGATACGGCATGCGCCACGTAGTTCCAGCACTGTCATTGCCAACAGGGAGCCTCCATTCCAATGGAGAGGGGTGGGGGGACAGGGAGGCAATGTGTGTAGGGGGGTCAACAGACAAAGCAACTTCAAATCGTTATTCCTGAACTGAAGAAAACAACCAGGTGTCTAAAATACACAGTAGCAATGGAGACTACAGCGGCAGCTGCTTAAACTGGGAGGGCAGGAAAGCTGCTCTGAGGAGTTAGATCCCCATGTCTCCCAAGTAACCAGCAAGTCTTGTTCTTTTTAGAATCCTGAATTGAATACGTGTTCCAGATCCTAGAAACCACCCGAGGCTCTTGATTTCCTCCTGTCCTGCCAGAGCAATAGAGGAAATCTGCCTCTAATTCTGTCTTTTTGTGAGTACCTATCTTTACAATGTACATTATAACTCTGAAAAAGCAGTTATTTAACAATTTTATCTAACATCTGCCAGAGGACGCAAAAGATTATGAAAATGGAATTTATCATAATTCATCTTCCAACAATGGGATCAGTTACCATTTAATTTAACAAACATTTGTTTTTGGGGGGACAGTTATTACAGTACAAGCAATGGTTTAAGTAAGCATTTTATGCGCATTCTATTATTTAATCTTCTCAACAGCCCTTTGAGGTAGGTACTATTATTACCTCATTTTACACTTAAAAATATCTGAGGTTTGGAGAGATTAACTGTCTAAAGTCACACAGACAGCAGAGTGGCAGAGCTGAGGTTAAAACCCATGCCTGCTATCAAGTCTAAATGTGTAGATACAACCAGCTAATAGATCACATGCATTCATTCATCTATGCATTTAATAAATCAGTCAATTAATTTTTCAATGTAGATGCTTTCTCTGGTCCCCTGAGTTGGAAACACTTCGGTGTTCCCCAGAGCCCAGGCCTTATCTTATCCTGACTTATCATGAAACATTGTTAATGCTTGTTGCTTCTTTCTCTTCCACTGACCGGCAGCTGTCAAGTTCATTCTATTATTTATCTTTGAGTCCCTAGTATATAGCCTAGTGCCTGCACATAGCAGACTTACTAAAACTAAACCAACCAACCAACCAAACAAAACCCCACTTAACTGAAGGAAGGCTGCTAGTTCCTGGACACACAAATAATTTTTTCAAGGTCAGATCCTATCCTGGGAGTTCACAGTTCAGCACTAGGTAGACACTGTGGATCCAGCCTGACCGGAGCAGTGACTGAGCTGCCTGAATTGATTCCTGTGGTGGAACACAGGGTCAAGAGGGCAATGTATTGGGGCTGGGAGGTGGAGAGGGTCACGTGAAAGGATCCATTCATTTATTCCACAGTTATTTATCAATCACCATAGCACACATAGCACATGGTAAGCACTCAGTATCCGTTATTAAATGCCAACCACTGTCCTAGGTGTTGGGGATGCCACAGCGTGCAAGAAAACTGCTGTGGCCCTTCCGTAGTGAAGCTCACTGTGTAGCAAAGGACGACAGGCAGGGGGAGTAATTATGTAAAATTGTGTTAGATGCCGAGCAGGAAAACAACAGGCAGCTGAAATTCTTGTAAGGATGTTACATCTTTTAGCTGAGGGCAGCCGTGGGCGGGTTTTGAACAGGAGTGGCCATGACGGGGACGGACTGTAGGGGGCGGGAAGACTGCAGACAAGAACTGGTAATTTTGAGATGCAAATATTTTCTACCTGACTGGAAAAAGGAGCATGTGCCTAGGATCGACGTGGTTGCTTGATGCTAGGGGTTCTCCCAGGCAGGGGCACTATTTTGAATGCAAACTCGATTGCCCAGCAATGCAAGGCGGGCAGAAGGGACCTGCAGCCCTAATTCCCAGTGTTTTCGTGCTCGGTGTATCTAGGTTCCTCCTTTCCCCAGACCTGCAGACGCATCATCTCGGGTTCGGACCCAGACCGCAGTAGGCGGGCAAGATCTGAGGTGGTGGGGGCCCTAGCACCACACCGCAGCGATTGCCCCCAAGGCACGGGGTCTGCAACACCGCGCGGGCGAGAGGGGGTGGAGCTTATGCTGCGGACCTAGGCTGTGGCGTGGGCCCCGCCTTCTGCCTCAGGCCCCGCCCCCAGGCCCCGCTGATTGGGTCAAAGCCGCGGAAAGGCTGGGCGTCCCAGGAGGCCGGAGG
>PVJL010012726.1:0-35673 GCA_004026885.1 Lyroderma lyra | reverse complement strand
GATAACATGGATGAACCTTGAGATCATCATGCTAAGCGAAAAGACAAGAACCGTATGACTTCACTCATATGTGGAACATAACACTCAAAGCAACAAAGAAACAAAAACTCATGGACACAGTCAATAGTTTAGTGGTTACCTGAGGGTAAGGGGGTTAGGGAGGAAGGAGAGAGGGGCAGTCAAATATATGGTGATGGAAAGTAGTGAGCACATAACACAACACACAGACGATGCACTGTAGGAGTGTACACCTGGAACCTATGTAATTTTTACTAACCAATGTCACCCAAATAAATTTAACAATAAAAAAAAGAAACAAAGAAATTGTATGCTAGAAATATGAGGAGGGGTGGAAGTCAGTGAAGTATCTGACTAAATATATAAAAAACAACAACAACAAAAAAAAAAAAACAGGGGAGGGGTGAGGAGCAGAAATTACACTTCCTTCGAACTACTGGCCTTTGTAGGATAAGTGCTGGTAGTGAATCAGATGTCTCAACCACCTTCTTGTTTTCTGCTCCTTTTCGTCACTATCTCTTACTTGGAGTCCACTCGGGAAAGTCTCCACTTTAAGGTACTTGCAACTTTCTGACATAAAAGGTATGTATGCTTGATGCTGAAAAATCTGGATGAACAGTGAAAACTACTCAGATCAACACTTGCTGATGCTATGCCCCATACTTCTTCCTGGGACTCTCACCTGACCTAGGGGCCTGGTCCCTAAAATTGTGCCCAACTGGCTTTTCACATTGTGATGTTAACTGACAGGTAAATTGTAAACTCTTAATAACATTAATTTCTTTGTTCAGCCTTATTTATTACACATCCACTACGTTCTAGGAACTCTCCTAGGCAAGGGTGAACAAGAAAGACAAGGTTCCTTTTCTCTTAGAGCTTATATTCTAGTGCCATAGTCCACAGGGTATGTGTAATTTTAAAAGAAACTCTTAAACAGGGAACATAAAACACTAATATTAATTTATAATATCCTTTACATGCATGCACAAACATAAGAGACTACTGAGTATTCAAAAGTAGAATTTCAGATCACTAAATCCAACCCCTCACCCCGCACCCTCCCGCCCTACCCCACTCCGCTCCCCACACACAGAAATTACAAATGAGGGAAGAGATTGTGTGACCTTGGACAAGTATCACAAGCTCTCTGTTCCTTAATAAATGACAGAACCAGCACAAGAATTCCAGGCCTCCCAAATCCCACCATGCTTCATCCCTGAGAGCTAATTTCTCTTGGTGTTTCTGTGCTGTTGTTACCCTTGCAGCAGCTTAGACAGTCATCTCCCATTGCAGCCTTCACACCTGTTGTTTTCTCTCTCAGGCCACTTCCCACTCCTCCTGCAAGGCTCACCAGAGAGGGTTCTCTCAGAATCTGCAGACCAGGATGGTTCCCCCTGTCATGCGCACCTCCAGTAACCCATCCTCCCTCACTGGCATTGCTCATCATTCATAATTCCTCATTCCTGACTGTCTTGCCTTGTTAGACTATAAGGTCTGTGAAGCCCAAACCTATCTCTCCCCTATGCCCAGAAGACAGCAGGCATGCTGAAAGGATTTGTGAATAAATGAAACTTATTTATCAAGGAAATCAGTGAGAAAACTGTGTTGTGTTCACAGAATTTTACATGGTAGAAAACTCTTAAGAATGCAACAGTTCTATACACCTTAACTTTTTTAAGTAATCATAATACACTGGATCATGTTTTTGAATAAGAGAAAATAGAAGGCTACCTTCTCTTGGTCTTCCTAAGTGAGGAACTACCTTCTGCTCCCCACTCTTTTTTTCTCATTCCTTTTCGTGGTCCTGCCTGACATCACTGCCTTCTTTTGTGCCAATAGTAATTAACACAAAACAGTCCCTTTCCTTCCCTTCACCAAGAGCAGTGCAGAAAACGTGTCTCCCAGCTAAGGAAAAGCAATTTCCTTCTACAGTCTAAACGGGAGGAGAAGAGAGAATTTAAAGAAAGGGAGCCTTTTCCCTCCAAGCCCACAGACTGCACAGTCCTCAGGGTGGAGAATGACGACAGAGAAACACAGATGGCATGCTGGCAGTTGGAAGAATTAATGTGCTTGCATCCTGGTAATGTTTCAAATGAGATATTCGTGTAATTCATGCAAATTCAGAAATAATTGAGGTTCATGTTTCTAGGATAAAGTCATGGCATTTTGCTTTTACCTGAATTACCCCCAAAAAGGGTCATTTTTATTATTCCATATTCAATTATTCATAACCACACACTCTCGGATTTAGAACCATAAAAGGTCAGCCCTTTTGATTCTGCAATTGTTTTCTTCTGAAGTCAGGAAGTGTTCCATGAATATGCACACGCACACAGTCCTGACACTTCCCTCACTGTTCATTAACAGTGTGTTCACTGTATATTTCAAAGTCAAACAAATAATACCTGTCATGAACATGAATTTTTAATATCTCCTATATTTCATTTTAAATGAAATGTCAAAATGATGGAAAATACTTCCATGAAAGTTTGGAAAGGGCAGCATCTCACCACCAATGCCTTGTGAAATTCAGCACTGGTGCAGAAACATCGTTAAAGCAGTACCAGTCCTGTGGAAATCAGATTGTTTTTTGGTGTTTTACTGCCTTTGTCATTCCTGGGAAATGTCAATGTGAAATCTGTTTACCGAGTCAATATGCTTTGGAGGGCTGATGGGACTGCTGTCCTCTTTTCATCTGAAAATGCTGTTGTTTGTTTACAGCCTGTTTCAATTTGCTGCTTTTCGTTCTTGAACTGCATTTTCTTTGCATGTGATGCTCCTCCTAGCATATGTGTCCTTTGTCCCCCTTCATTCTTTAACTGCTACTTCCCATTTTGAATGGCAGGGAAATCAATCAGCTCTGACCTACCTCTCTTTTCTCTCCAACCCTTGATCAGAATGTGTTGTTATGCTGCTACCCATTCCCATGTACACAAGAATGCTTAGGACAGGTCTGCAAGGGGTGCTGTGCATATTTCCCCTCATGCAGCTCCCACCACAGGAGAAGGCTATGGGTAGCTACAAGATTTTTCTGGGCTCTGTCACATGACCTCACATGGAAAGGGTGAAATGAGATTAAGTCTTGAGGAGTTGGTGTGGAAGGTAGAAAAAGATAAACATTTACTTGGCAACTAGTCTTTGCAGGGAACTTTGCACATGAGCCAGCACAGTCCCTAAAACAGTAGTGGCTCACTAGTAATACGGTCATTGTAAAGGAGAAATTCTGATGGACTGGGGCTGAACAGGAAGATTGGGAGGCAGAGTGACAGGAGCAGGAACCACAGAAATGTATGTGGAGGAAGAAAAGAGAAAATTCATACATGGCAGGAGAAAGAAGCAGAAGGTAAATGAAGATGATGGAGAAAAACATCAGAGAGCCAAAGAGGCCTGTGTCAACAAAGCTGTAAGCAGACTGGTCCAAGTTTACTTAGTGAGAACCTGAATGATTTCATCAACATGACAACTGAAAATTTTCCACTCCTATGAAAACAAAAGTGTCTCTTGATTTAATGATTTGAGGAACAGTTCCTTCAGGAGGCAGTTGGCTGCCACCCATGTGCAAAGCTCACAGGGACAGATGCCATTTAGCAGGGCATCAAGGCATAGGGAATGATGGGCTATCTGATTTCAGAGAGTGTGGGGAGACAGAATCATGTCCACACGGCTTCCCAGCCATTCTCTGAAGACTTCTTTTATAAAGCCACTACCTAATGTTAAGTACTGGCAGTATTTTTGATCACCAAACAAACTACATTTGTTGGGCCACTACTTGTTTCCCCCCATTTTCTATTAATTATTGATACACCGCAGAGCTATATACAGCTTCTGATCAATGTGGGATAATCACTGTTTCCACACAAAAGCAACGAGACAAACAGTCATTGTTAGCCCACACAGCCATTTCAGAGAAACATAGAGGATTTCCATCTGACTTTTAGAGACTCAGAAAACTGCTCAAAGTCCCAGCACAACATGCATTTACCTCTAAAGTCAAAGGATCCTAAACTAGAAACACTGATTAACTGTGATTTTGTCTAGAAGCTGGTTGACCCCCTGGTACACCTGTAGTGTAGGTCCTTCCAATCCCCCTTTTGGCTTTCCTGGGCCACACTGGAAGAAGAAGAATTGTCTTGGGCCACACATAAAATATACCAACACTAATGATAGCTGATGAGCTAAAAAAAGGTCCATGCAAAATTTTCGTAATGTTTTTAAAAAGTTTACAAATTTGTATTGGGCCACATTCAAAGCCACCCTGGGCTGCCTGAGGCCCATGGGCTGCTGGCTGGACAAGCTTGTCTATTATGGCTTTGTCCCTTTCTGTCATCACCCCTCCAACCCTTTTTTAGATGTCTAATATCTCCCAACCATATCAGAATTTTTATTAATTTATTTTTTCCTTTTTTGATAACATTATTACATAGGCCAAATAATACTACAGAGTAATACAAGAGACACTCAAATTCTTAAAACTTGAGTATAATTGTTTTCTGTATCATATCCTTTTTTTTTCTCATTTCAGTTGTAATAACTATAGGTAGTACCTCAGTCTTCAGATGTAAGGAATGTCACATTTTTCTTCTCAAGATTGGTCCAAGTTCAGCATTACTAGGAGATCCCCGTTCTCCCTTGGATGGTTCAAGGTCCCTGAGAACTTACATTGTCCAGAAAGAAAGGCCCTTCGACCTCTTCTCTGAGAAGGAAGAAACTTGGTTGGTGTCAGTGTCAGCTGCCTTCCTAGGCCATGCCTTTCTTGGCCTCACACTGATGCTGTCGAGTCTTCTTCAATCACTGCTGATCCCAGTTTTACTTAAACATATTCCAACTCCTCTCCCTCCATGACAAGTAATCTGGGCTCTAAACAATTAGTTACCAATCAGCTCAGAGCCCCAGGAGGTCATTCCCTGAGATCCTGCTGCCTTCAAGGCATTATGCCAGCATAAGGACAGGCATCCCCCACCCATCCATCTTGTAAAAAGTGCAACGGCTCCTCCTCTCCCAGGGTGCCCTTTTACCCTCTAAAACCAGTATCCTGCCATTACCTTAATAAGACCGTAGAAACACAGAGGCCTGTTCACTCCTGTCAGGGTCAAGTGGAGGAGAGAAGAAGAGGAGGTTCATGGTTAAGGAGGGAATTCCTTTCACCTCTTCCTAATGAGGTACCCGCAGGTGGGAGAACTTCATGCCAAGCAGTGGAGAGCTAAATCAAAGTTAAGTTTTCAGCAGGTCAACTCACACACACACTAGCTGTGGGCATCCTACCACTCCGACTTTATAAAAGTGCCAGTGAAATTTTAACCCCTTTTTTTCAATTATAAATATATATTCACTGTAGGGATTTAGAAAATACAGAAAATCAAAACAGCCTTATGTGACTCTTAAGATTCAATAAGAAGGTATGGATCAGTACAAAGATCAAAATGACATTTTCCACTAAAGCCATGCTAAGGAGACTGCCACTGGACAACAGCAGGGCATGACTCGGGTGAAGGTGTATAGTGCCTTGCCCATAGTTCTGACATCCAAACCAGGATCTCTTCTGTAATTCTTTTGGCATCAAAACTTGACTTGAACTGACATGAGGCTATTTACGGTCTCTATTTATGCTACTTAGTATAAATATTCACATATTGCTATATGAAATACTGGTATATTTGATTATTAGGCACTGTCCCAGACTGTACTGGAGGTGTTTCATAGTCTATATGTTACATTTTCAACAATTCTGAACAATTCTGAAGTCTATCTGTCACAAGTTTTGGAAAAAAGGATTGTGAACCTATATTCTAGTCTTTAAAGAACAGCCTTCACCAGGTGAAAGCACAGCTCAGAACACTCATTTCTTCCAGATCTTAAGCAGGATATTTTGTTTTAATATTGGGTTATTTCCCCAGGCCTAAAATTTAAACCATTAGAATGCAAGTCTTTTAATCACCCAAATTTATGCACTATAGGCATGCTCATCTCATCTCTAAACTCTTACTTCTGGGGAGTCTCAGGAATGAGGTGAGATTCAGGGATAGAGAATAATAAGGGCCTGAAAGTCAGAGATGGAGTGAGGGTCAAAATCATTTGATTTTTTTAAAATCCAATAGCTATTTCTTATGGTCATAAAATAGACATGAATATCATTACAGCAACCAGATGGTCATATCAAAATGTCATGAACCCCATGGAAGAAAGAAAAAAGTCTTTATAGCTATTAAAGGAGAAATTGTACCTGCTCCCAGGAGGTCTAAGACCCCTGAGAGATAAATGGCACCCAGAAGTCTGGCCAATGAAACACAGTAAACCCATAGGTCAGGAAAGAAAAGCCATAGGCCTGCTATGTTTAGATGGCACAGCAGTGAGCCTCACAGGCATTGTTTTGTTTTGTTTAATGTGAGTAGCTTGCCACTGTTAAAATTTGGAAGTTTTCATATAAATACCTTGGTATCTGTTTTCATTGAAAAAGCTAAAGGTCTAGCAACATTGGACCTGCATTTGTGCGTAGCAATGATCAAATAGAGCTAAGAACAAGTCACTGCACCATCACCATGGTCCCCACACTCTCCTGGGAGCTTCAGATGGCCCCTGCCAGCATTCAGGAGTGAGACTTCTGCTTTGGCCACTCCAGAACCTCTGGGACATGCCATAGATTCTGAGATGTACCAGTGATACATGGGGGTTACACATACACACTGTGGACATGCTGGGGAAAGGGTCTTTCTCTGCAGAGACAGTACTGACAGCCTTGCTCCAAAGCACACATTTGAGCAGTAATGACTACTAAAATGACCTAGGAAAATCCGAAAGGGAAGCACTAAACAGAACTCAGATGTCGATGAAGATTTTTGAAGAAGTAAAACAAGACTGGGAGCAGTGGAAGCAGGCACTCTTTGCTGGAAAGAATCCTACAGAACAACTAATATAATTGTTTTCACTAATGATCAATTTTTTTGCTTTTCTCCCAGCCCGATACAAACATCCCTAATATTTCTAGGATATCTACTTAACACAGGTGTTTTAAATATATTGCCTCATTCACTCTAAAACATTCCTGGGGGACAGGTATTCTTATGTCGATTTTAGAAATAAAATAAAATTTAAAACACTGAGCCCTAGAGATTCTAAGTCACTTACTCAAGGATATTGCTTATAATTGTTATAATCCAGATTCAAACAGGTTTTTATAACCCCCAAATTAATTCACTTTTCATTATACCACTAGACCAAAAGTAAATGTTTATCTTTGTCCACCAAGAAGTAATTACTCAAATAATCAAAGCATCCTAACTATTTCCTCTCTCCTCTTAAAAATAATTACTCTCAGGATCTGACATAGGCCAGTTATACCTTAGTGTGAATTTAAGTCATTTGTAGTCTTAATGGAGACTTGAAAGGTATTTCACCCAAATGAAAAGATAAATATTCTAGGAAAGAAGGACATTTCCTGGTATCACAATAGCCTTCGTAAATCATACTTAAGTGCTGGAGGAGGTCATTAAGAGAACATGACTGCTGACCGACCCACCAGCTGGACCCTGGTAACTGGAGGCTCCTCACCCACTCTCATCCTTGCAATGTACATTCTGCCCACTGTTCCCACAGTGGGAGCAGTTTTCAAGGACGCAGCCTTGAAAGAGCAATGTGTTGTTGAGACTATCTGGACAGTATATGTCACTGAGTCCAGTTGAGGCCTCTATATAAACTACCATTTAAGATTTTGGAGGGCAGGTATGAAGATCTACTAGTCTTTCAGCCACCCAAGACAAGCCTCATTTGCAGATTCCCTTACTGATTAGACCTGCCATTTACCATCCAGAATGATCTGCCTCTTCAGTCTCTCCCTGTCCTCCATGTACAGAACCAGTTTGCAAACATTAAAGTCCTGACCAAACTTGCAACTATGACCTGAGAGGCATGCTCAGGGGCCATGCATTTAAGTTTTCTCTATTAAACCCTGATTAGCCCAGGCACAACCTCCTGGCAAGGAAAGAGTGTGGAGAACAACAAAGCACTGATTCTTCGGGCAATGCAAAAATCCTTGGCATCTAGGTACCTACCGCATGATCTCAGGAAACTCAATTATTAATATGAGTATATGAACATCATTTTGTTGTGATTAGATTTCACTTTAATTTAAATTTTGTTAAAACCACAAGGGAGCAAAGAAGCAGTCTCATGAAAAAATGAGTCAGTCTCAGTTTTATTTTTCATGTTTGCAAGCCAGGATTATCAGCAAATCTTATCAGTCAGGCGGCAAATTACCAGGAACTCCATTAAAAATGTGTATAGTCATTTTCATTTTTGAAAGATTCAAGACTATAAATAATTAAATGCATTAGACATCTGTTATTTATGAGCCGAAATGACAGTTTTAATTTAGTTCTTCATTTACTGAGCCCAACGTATTGTGACTCTAAAGGAAAACACAGGAAATATCTAAAAATGACTTCTTTCAGAGCCTGCAGTGACCATAGGTGCAAATCAAAACTTGGTTATTTTCATTTCCCTCCAAGGCCTGTCAAGACACAATCTTCATTGTGACCTTCATGTTGTCAGTCCTTGGAAATTCTGATTGGCTGACAGACCAACCCCATATCTGCTAGTTTCACAGTGTAAACAGGGCAGCTTAGTAGGAGCTGTGAGTATGCTCCCAATTAATTATACATGCAGAACTAAGCCACTAGATTAGATCAGCAGACCACTTCAGGGAATGCCAAGGAATTCAAACCACATGCCCTTGCCCTCGCCCATACTAGAGAAGGGTTGTTATTTGGGGTTTCCAAAGATGTGCAAAACCTCATGGATTATGGAAAGGATGAAGCAAGAAACAGAAGCAGGAGTCGTAATTTGCAAGCCAAAGATTAGTATGTTAATAATTTAGACTACAGTCACTAACTAAAGTCAGAAATGAGGGATCATTTTTGGAAATGTAGGCTCCCTAATCACGCAACCCACAAAACCACACACATTGGCCATGTGCCCTATGACAAGGAACCTCTGGATTCTTGGCTCAGAAGAAGTGTAATTATCTACAGCTTGGAGCCTTCCAGAACTGTGATGAATCTTGAAGTGACCACATCCTCAGACGATGGGGAATCACAATACCTTGAACTCCGTCAGAGCTGCTGGAAGTATGACAGGTCACATTAACTGTGCTCAGCCAGCTAAGAGGTGTGTCATTTGATTGAGCACACAAGCAGTGGCCACAGGCTATAGTTTAAAAAACTGTAGGATTTAATGTTTACTGATTGTAATCCATAGACTGATTGATTGATTGATGTGCGGTTTGTCAATTTTAAACCATTTGCCTGATGAATTTTGTCTGTGTGTTGGTGTTTGATATGTACAATACTTAAACACTAGGACTGCTGAGAAAGAAGGATCAGTAGAAAATTGGGTAAATGCTGATATCCCAGAATTGCTTAACAGACCAACATGGACGCACACTTTCAGAACCACCTGCAACCACATTTTCTTTGAGAAAAGGACCAATGTGTTCATTCTTCCAATATACAAAACAGAAATCAGGAAGCAAACTGATGCATTCCAGCAGAAATGGTGCACAAGTTAATAACTTCCCTGGCTTTCCACGCCTGCATCTTTCCAAATCCCCAGCTGGGGCCACTCTGCCCTTCTGTAGGCGCCCAGGGCTAATCCTGTGGTCAAAGATATAGAAAAACCACTGGTACTTAGGGACTCATATCGATTGAGTCTGGGGGTGCTCCTGCCCTGACCCTGGACCCCAGATCCAGTGCTTGGAGTCCTTCGTGTCTTGCTTCTTACAACAAACACCTGCCTTATCTACCAGTGTCCACATTGACCTCGGAGCTCCCGAATGCTTGCCTTCATCTCCTCTAGTTCCTCTAGCAGATGGAATCATCCTTGCCTGACCGTCTATGCTCATTCCCCAGAAACTAGTGTCCTATTAAACCTACTGCCAATAATGAGCTCAGACTCCATGATGTGGCCAGCCTGGATGTCTGCCATGACCTTCCTGTGGCTCCCCAGGCCACCAGTCAAGACAACCACCAGTTGCCTCTGCTTCAAACTCCCCAGCATCTGTCTTGTTCCCTTTCCTTGTCACCTGCCCCACCCAGCTGGATCTCCCAGCCCCTAGGCTGACTCATTTTCACAATGGCATCCCAGATCTGTCAAGGAAACAGGCAGCTTTTCCCTCTGTTCGAACAACAAGCCTGATTGACAGCTTTTCAGGGATTTCTGACTTCCTCAACTGCTAATCCTGCTCCTCACCCAGCTTTGTAATCCCCTGTTCAAATTAATCTAGGCAGGAGCTGATTTAGCTTGTAATGTGAGGTTAATTACAGAAGTGATAACATTTCTAAATAAAAATGAGCTCCTCGATTTTAAAAACCTAAATTAAAATGAAACCAGAAGAAAATCACTTTTAGTGACAAACCACAAAACAATCCCAGTTCCCAATTTATGAGTGCTTCAGCCAGCAAAAGAAAATGTCCTTTTCAGCAGGGCCCGCTTCATGCATACACGACCTGAGCAGTCTCACATACAGTTCTGCCTGCCCACAGAAGCACCCAGCACTTAGTTTAATGCTCTAATGTTCCTGCCTAGAAATCCCTAATTTTATCTTTGAACTTGTTTTTTGTAAGTGAAGCCCAGTGGGACAATGGCGCATGCATGTAAGCAGAGGCAATACGTTTGACGTGCTTATACCCCATAGTTCCTTGCTGCCCCATTAGCAGAGAGCAGTGCCACTGCCCCATAGGCCTAGAAGTCCGGTGAACCCAGGATTCCTCAGCCAGACTCAACATGACTACAAGGTACATGTTACATCTGCAGCTGAGTGTTCTGGGGCATGGACAGCCCCAAGAGGCCACACTTTCTGTTCAAACCAGAACCTGCTTTGAACACAGAAAGAAGGCAATGGTTTTCTAAGAAACACAAACATCCTATCTTACTTGTGTTATTTTAATTCCTGCTGGTTACCCCCAACCAATTCTACTGAAAATGGTGACATAAAAGAAAAGGAAAAGAGAGGACAACCCATGATTCCCTTCCTTTCAGTCCTTCCTTACCTGAAGGCAAAGAGTGTGTGAAAATGTGCACATACATGTCAAGAAGTGAAATAAAAAAGTTGAGTTCGTTTTGTGCCATGTTTCCACTATTATGGTCTGAACAAAATACATATGCATGTATTTTGCATGAAATAGACATTGTGTAATTTTGATGATTCTACCAACATGAGTTGAATGCACTTATATTTGCATTATATATTACACATTAAAGGTACAATGTAGTTGAACAGTAAAATTCATGCTAATAACCTTAAATTTCAATTTGTTTTACTTAGAAAGACAGTATATAGCAAATAAAAATCACTGTGACAAGTTGTGAGAGAGACCATGGAAGAAAGGAAAAAGCTTTATGTGTCAGCACTTATAATATCACTTCCCCCGGACAGCCCACATCAGAGGTTCTCCACCTCTGTTCAGTAGAACCACCTGAGATTTGAATAGAAACAGATGCTGGGCTCCCATCCCAGAGTTTTAGTTTAATGGGTCTGGGGTCAGACTAACATTGGTTTGGTTTGGTTTGATTTTTTTACACCTTCCTCAAATGATGCCAGTGTGCAGCCAATGCTGAGAAGCAACCATACACAAAGAGCTGAGATGGGTCTAAGGAGCAGAGCTAAGAGCTGAAGACATGACCCACAATGGTTACCTCAAAGTCACTGCCTGGTTCTACTTCTTGCATGGCCATGGGTGAATCACTCATGTCACTGAGCATTGCTTTCTCTCTGTGTGAAATAGAAATAATTTTATATAATCCTGCCACTGATGCTGTAAAATAAGATTAGAACAAGAATACATTTCTCATATTTGCCTAATAATTCACAATTTCTAGTGCTCTTTCACGGTTATCAGACCTAAAATAATCAGGGCACACTTAGGGAACATTAGGTGGTGTTATATACTGAATTTTTGTGGCCCCCAAAATTTATATGTTGAAACCTAATTGCCAATGTGCTGATATTTTGGTGGTGGAACCTTTGGTAGTGATTGGGTCATAAGGGGTACCCTTATAAAAGAGACTCCAGAGATCTCTCCTGCCCCTTGGCCATATGAGGTTATAGTGAAAAGACTTTTAGCTCAGACCTCACCAGATACCAAATCTTCCAGTGCCTTGATCATGAACTTCCCGGCCTCCAGAACCATTAGAAATAAATTTCTGTTGCTTACAAGCTACTCAGTCTATAGTATTTTGTTACAGCAGCATGAACAAATTAAGACAGGTAGGGAGGTGGGAAGTGTATAAGCAAGCATAAGTGACCTGGTTAGTGTCATGAAGACACCTGGCCACTGTACTTCACTTCATCTCTGAAAATTTCTCCAGCCTAACAAATATTTTGATAAATGAATATGTTAGTAAGACACAAACCCAAACTTATCAGCAATGTTCTCAATCATTCTTATTACCTATTTTTTTTTAATTTATCCACTTACTCATAGATAGATAATATCAAAGCATAATGAATTCAAGTGGGTGAACTGCCCAATCCTACTCTTTAATTTAAAACACCCTGGTCCAGAACTTTAAGAAGACTGTGAAAGCAAATGTCTTCTACCTTGTCAGTGGGTTCTCACTTTCTCTTTCTTTTCCCTTTTCTTCTTCCTCCTTCTCTTCCTTTTCTCTTGATGCAGCTTTCTTTCCCTCCTCTTTCATCTTCCCTAAGTGACTTTTCTCAAGGTATCCAGCCCACTTCCTTGGCTGATTCCACCATTAAGCAGCTCTGCTGGAAGTGATGCATCAGCCATCTCCTGAGGCAAACCAACCCCAATTGTTCTCACACGTCATCGGAAGTCTCAGACAACACAACACAAAATGTCACCGCAGCACTTACTATGTTGGCTTCTCTTCCTTCCATGAGAATAATTGGTTTCCAGCCCACTTATAACATCCAATCTTATATCTAGAGAAAGTTCTCCTGCTTCCATTCATCCATTTCTTACAACGAAACCTTATGTTTTTGAAAGGTAAGCAGCTTTCCTCAATGTCCTCACCTGTCGTTTTCATACTGCCACCATGAAGATGGCTGAGGGTCTTGGCTCTCCCATCTCTTACCCAGCAGTCACTGTGTAGAGCTGGCCTGATCCCTGGCTACCTCTTAATGTTGGCTGCAGGTGGAGTCGGGTAGTCAAACTTCAAAATTGATTCCCAGCCAGGGAGCTACCCACATACCAAAAAAAAGCAAAAAAACAAACAAACAACAACAACAAAAAAAAATTGAAAACAATTGCAAGGAGCAGACCTCGGGGCTAGCTCAGGCCTTGGCAGGCAGTTTAAGGGATCAGTAAGAAGTTCACTCTCAGAGGCCCTGCATCCCTTGTCAGCCCAGACTGTCCTTGGGGCAAGAATCAAAGAGGAATCCATTCCTTTTTATGCCTACAGTTGAAAATGCAGAACGCTGTTAGCAGAAAAGGCCATAGGAAGGATACTTGATTTTCTTGTTGTGCCTTTTTCCTAAGTCACAAACACACACACACACATACACACACACGCGCGCACACACACACACGCGCACACACACACGCGTGCGCACACACACACACGCGCACACACACACATACACGCACACACTCCAGACCCACACATTCTCTATATCAATTTTTATCATTTTTCCTCTTCAACTTCCTCTATTCCTTTTCCTTCTTCCTTTAGAAATAATCACAGACTTTAATAAAATTGAAGTATATACATCTTATTAAGTAATTGGTGACACACTTAAGATAATTAGTGTGGTCACTGAGGAAAATAAAAACACTTAACTCTATCAGGGTACAGTCTTCCGCTTTTAATAGATCTTATTTTTTAAAGCAGTTTTAGGTTCACAGCAAAACTGAGTGAAAGGTACAGAGTTCCCACATACCCCTAACCTCCCCACTTTGTACCAACTGATAAGCCTACATTGACACATCACTGCCACCCCAAATCCATAGTTTACATTAGGATTCACTTCAGGTGTTACACATTCTACAGGTTTAAAAAAATGTGTAATGACATGTATCCACTATTATAGTATCATAATAGTATATAGCATGAGAATAGTTTCACTGCCCTAAAAATCCTGTGTTCCACCTATTCATCTTTGCCCTATTCACCCCTGGCAACCACTGATCATTTTACTGTCTCCACAATTTTGCCTATTCCAGAATATCGTAAAATTGGAATTGTGTAGTATGTAGACTTTTCAGATTGGCTTCTTTCTCTTAGCAGTATGCATTTAAGTTTCCTCCATGTCTTTCCATAGCTTAAGAGCTCATTTCCTTTTAGTGTTGCATAATATTCCATAGATGTACCACAGCTTATTTATCTACTCACCTACTGAAGGACATCTTGGTTGTTTGGGCAATTGTGAATAAAGCCATTATAAACACCTACGTGCAGTTTTTTTGTGGACATAAGTTTTCAGTTACTTCAGATGAATACTACCAAGGAGCACAATTACTGAACTGTATAGTAAGAGTAGGTTTACTTTTGTAAAAAACTGAAAATCGTCTTCTAAATGGGCTGTACTGATTTGCATTCCCACCAGCAATGAATGAGCGTTCTTGTTGCTCCACATCTCACCAACGTCTGGTGATGTCAGTGTTCTGGAGTTTAGTCTTTCTGATGAGTTGGTACTGGTATCTCATTATTGTTGTCATTTGCATTTCCCTAATAGCATATGAAGCATCTTTTAAAATGCTTATTTGCTACCTGTAAATCTTCTTTGGTGACATGTCTATTCAGGTCTTTGGCCCATTTTTTAACAATGTTGTTCATTTTCTTAGTGTTGAGTTTTAAGGGTTCTTTGTATATTTTGGATAACAGTCCTTTATCAAATATGTCCTTTTCAAATATTTTCTACCAATCTGTGGTTTGTCTTTTCTTTCTCTTGACAGTGTCATTCACAGAGCAGAATTTTTTAATTTTAATAAAGCCCAGTGTATCAGTTATTACCTTAAAAGATCATACCTTTCTTTATTCCTGATAACTTTCCTTGCTCTGAAGTCTGCTCTGTCATGAATCTCTCTTATAAAAAAAAAGAAAAAAAAAAAAGGTACCATGGCCTGACAAGCAAGTCCCACCCTTGGCATTGCCACTTGAGTAGTGACTTACTGAGTGCTCCAATCATGGAGCATGGCCAGGGCATGTGCAAACCCCTATGGCATAGCACTAAGAGCCAGCTTCAGCTTGTAAACCATTAAGTGTTATACATGATAAATACATGTTGACAAATCTGAGTCTGTTAACCAAATCCATCTATACTTACCTGGGTGACTAGAGCAAGGATTTTGTGCTCCTTCCCCCCCGCCCATCTTACTTTAGGAAACACGAGGGCAGTCCCTCATGGCATCATCCTTTAGTTCCTACTAATGACGCAGATGTGCCTGGGGTGGGCAATGTGATCTGTCTGGGCACCAGCCATTCTGGGAGTTTGACTGTTCCTGGGAAATACCCTGTGAGTGAGCAAGCATGGACTTGGGAGTCCCTATCATGTTGTATGACTTTAGACTGGCCTCAGTTTTCTCATCTATAAGAAGAGAGAGGACAGGAAAGGAGGAATACAAAAATAAACTTCATAGTTTGTCATGAGGATTAAATGAGACATAGTTATAACGTACCTAATACAGCCTAGTACTCAGTAAATGTTCAGAAAATTGCAGGATAACATCTCCCTAAAATTGCTCATTAATTACAGAGGAAAATAGTAATTCAGTGAAAAAACCTGAGAGATGCCACCTTAACCAAGTAATTAACGTTATTATCACCAATAATGAGGCAATCTGACATCAAATGCCTCCTCATATGATGCACTTCCATTCCTGCCAAAAAAAAAAAAAAAAAGTATAACTAAATCTAATTGAGAAGAAACATAGACAAATAAAAATGGAGGGATGTTCTACAAAATAATGGGCCTGCACTCTTCAAAACCGTGTCATAAAGACAAAGAAAGGCTGTGGGGATGCATGATCCCATATTAAATCTGAGGCCAGAGAAAACAGTAGCCATAAAAGACATCATTGGGACAATTGCTGAAATTTGAATATGGGATGTGTATTAGGTTACAGTATTATTGCACTGTTAAATTTTCTGAATTTGATTATTGTGCTATGGTTATGTAAAAGAATATCCTCATTCTTAGGAAATCTAAGCTGAAATATTTAGAGGTACGGGGGCATCGTGTCAGCCATTTACTATCAAATGGTTCAGAAAGAAGTAATCATTTTATATAGATAGTGAGATTGACAGAGAGAAAGAAACACACACACACGTACATGAACACACTGTGCACACACATACACAAACACACATAGTGACACACACACAGAGAAACACAAACATACACTAAGATACAAACACATATAAACATAAACACACAGAGACCAACTGAATATGGTTAACAGTTGAACCACAAAATCTGTCTTCCCCTTAAATTTCAGTTTATCTTTTGTATCTCTAACCTGAAGCTTTATAAGAGCATCCTAACTGTCTCATTTTTACCTCCAATTCATCCTTTACGTTATCTCCAGAGTTACCAGTAAAATATAAATATTATCACACCATTCACTTGCATAAAGGCCTTCAATGCTCCCCAAATGTTGAACAAATCCCTTCTCCTTACTTTCCTCAAACCATCTCTAACATGAAGCAGCTACATTTCTCCTAAAAGATTGTAGGTAATTGGAGGGGCCTTACTTTGCATCACAGAAAACCATTTTAAGTTGAAAAAGATTACCATTTATTTTTCTTGAAGTGGAATAATTCAATTCTTTTTCTCCTTAACCAGAACTACCTTAGAACACCCAACATGTAATTAATTCAGTGTTTCTGTCCTTTATGCAATGATTGTCACCCTAGCTGTGCCCTTGAATTACCTGAGGAGCTGAAACCACAGCCCACAGCAGATTTGGCAATCAGAATGTCCAGGGGTGGGGCTCTTCCCACATCCACACACCCAAGTAGTTCCTATAAATGCAAGGAAAACAACATAAAGATGCAAGCCCCCACGGGTCATGGTACTTTTATTTATTTCCCTTTTGGCCTATCAACAACTGAAGAACCACAGTTCTGTGTTATGTGTGTTTGTCAGACACCATCAGGCAATTTAGGAGGCTTAAATCAGCACCTCAGTAGATAACATTAAGAGTTACTCTTTTATGAGTAGCATAAGTAGATTAGTCATTTTACATGTTTTACCTTATTAAATAAATCATACAATCCTTCAAGTCAGGCATTATTATCCCCATTTTATAGATGATGAAACTGAGGCTCAGGAGAATACATGATGTGCCCCAGGTCACAGGCTCATTAAGTGAGGATGCCAGAATTTGACTTAATGCATCTAATTCCCAAGTCTCTGCTATTTCTCTCTCCCAATGTCTCATGTTTGTTTAGCAGATAGACTCAAAGAAGGCAAAATGTTTGATACCTCTCTTGTAACATAATTCCCAACTCTTTCCAGCAATTAGCAAGTACTGATTGCAACTTGTATATTTCCTTGGAACTAACATCAGAAACAATGCTTGGATGTGGACACTACTATGGATAACCTTGGCCACCAAAGTTGAGTGTCCCAGTGCATCGTCTCTCACTAAGCCTGCACTTCGCATGACTGAACAAAGGAAAGTCTGGAATAAATTGCTTCCAAATCTCTAAGTGAATAAATCTCAAACAGCAGGGGATGGTGAGTGCCCTAAAATGCCTAGAACCGTGTAGAAATTCATGAGATCTCACATAGAATTTATATGTGCTCCAACCCTTAACTGTGAGTTGCAAAATAAGTAGGCCATGCTTAATGGTGAAGGTAACCTGTTAACATCGGAAGCATTGGATAAAAATCATTATTCTCAATGTGCTTCAGATGCTTGTCTGTAAACATTTTATCACCTCAGAACTCAAGCGACACAAGGCCATGGCTGATGCAGTGAAGGCTGTTAACTATCAGAATCTCATGAGCGCTAAATGTCAAATTGTAAACCTGTCCAGAGATTAATTCACACCTGTGGCAAAGCATATCATTGCACTAGGCAAGAGCTTTTAGTTCTAAAAACACTAAAATAGGCAGGCAAGGTAGAACACTCCACTCCACTCCACCCTTCCCACAGACATTCTCCAGTGAAGCCACGTGAACCTGCATTAGCTATCAATTGCTGCATGCCCCAATATTCAGCAGTTTTAAAAAACCACACATTTATTATCTCACAGTTTCTGTGGGTCAGGAATCCCAAAGCAGCTCAGCTGGGTCCTCTGGTTCAGGGTCTCTCACAGGCTACAGTCAGCTCAAGGCTCAACTGAAGGAGGACCACCTCAAGGTTCACTCACATGGGTGGTAGGATTCAGTTCCTTGAAGGCTATTGGGCTGAGAGCCTCAGTTCCTCAGTGACTATTGACTGGAGGCCTCCCTCAGTAATTTGCTACGTGGGCCTCTCCACAGGGCAGCTCACAGCATGGCAGCTAGCTTTCCTCAGGGTGAGCAAGCAGCAGACCAAGAAAGGGGGAGTAGGATGAAAGCCCGTCTTTTTGTAACCTGATCACAGAAGTGATACCCCATCACCCTTGCCATATCCTGTTAGTTAGAAGCAAGTCACTAGATCCAGACCCGACTCAAGGACAGGGGATTACCCAAGGGCCTGAATGCAGGAGTTGGGGCTTACTGGGAGCCAACTTAGAGGCTGCCTACCTCAGCATCATTGGACTTGGGTAAACAGAAGCATTCAGGTCAGTATGCTTTTTATGCAAGTTAATATCATTTCACTTAGCACTTAATACTTAATTTTTTTCTATTAATCTTTACATGTGATACGTGCAATGTATCTCCAGGCCTTAGGATGACTCCTTCCCTTTCTTGCTGCATAAACAGAAGCTCCCGCTTGGGCACACCAATAGGACCTATTCCAGAGGAGTTGGGCTTTTGTTTCTGTGTGGTTGATTCCACTTTGTAATATTCCCTGACCATCTCTGCTTTATCCTCACGGAGTAATACTGCAGAAAATCCCACACACATTTGGAATTAGCAGACACACACACACATACACACACACACACACACACACACACGCTCACTCTCTCACACACACACACATGCTCACACACACAAATGCTCTCACACACACACGCTCACACACACACACACGCTCACACACATACACATTCACTCACACACACATGCTCACACACACATGCTCACATACATGTGCTTAGTCACACACACACGCTCACACACACACACATGCTCACATACATGTGCTTAGTCACACACGCACGCACACACACACACGCACACACATATATATATTAATATATATTCAGCAACATACCATTGAGCTTACATGTGATTTTGGATAAGTTACTTACTTAACTTACTGAACCTCAGGTTGTTCATGGTAAAATGGGGGGAAAAAATAACTCTTTGGCAATTTGAGTGAGTTTTTAATTAGATACACTATCTAAAATACCTGCCATAGTATGTGGTTAAAACACTGAAACTGTAATTATAATATATTTTATGATTATATCAATTATTCATTCTCTTGACCAGCTCAGAAAAAATTCACGTGGTATGTTTAAGGTGATGGTATTAAAGTTTAGAGTCATAATGGACATACTTTAAATAATTTCTCTTCTCAGATGATTGTCCATATGTTCTGCTTTCAAGGACCAAAGAGTTAACCTGGAAATGTTTGGGATTGGTCCCCAGAACTTCCAGAGCCTATAGAGCCTGGGACCCCATTAAGTACAGAGTTTTCTTAGAGCCTGGAATTTTCTTCCTTTAGTATATGTCACCTGCATAACCTTTGTATTCCTCTAACTTCTGTAAGTCATCACTTTTTGTGTGTATGTGTGGTCACCAAACCCAAGATGCATGTTTTTTCAGGCAAGTTAGTGTCATTTTACTCAGCACTTAATAACTAATTTTTTTCTCTTAATCTTTATATACATGTAATACCTTAGAATGTAGCTCCCAGTCTTCCCCATTATTTTTATTTCTATAGCAAGAATCCCCTTGAACATAAGAAATGTGTTTACAACAGAGCCTGGCACAAAGTTTTCAATAAATGTTGGTATTAGTGTGGCTAGACCAATGCTTGCTAGCTACTAGTTACTGAGAACTCACTCTGTGCCAGGCACTGTTAGCCAAAGGCTTTTTTGTTGGGACCAGATTATCGAGGATCAAAGCATTTCTAAATTGTTTAATTGGTATTCACATCGATGATCCAGATTCTCTCTTCCTAGCAAAAACAGATGCTGGATGATGCACAGGATGCCGAAATATTCCTGTGGAGAGTATACTCTGAAAAAACTCTTGCAATCTCATGATTCCCAGCAGTCTCACTCATAAAATTTTTGATAGCTGACAATTTAACACATCTAACCAGAAACAAATCATCATCCTTAAGCATCACTGATAGGCCATGTACCAAGCAGATGTGTGAGAATTTGTGTTGTAATTACCTACAGAAGAGTTGCCGGCAGCTATTGCCCTAGAAAATTTTTTCAAGCACACGGGAGTATTTTATATCTACTGTCTAATATGCCAGGAATCAAAGGTACTTTAGCAGCAGTATTAGCACTCCAACTATCTGTAATAACCTCCTTGGTGCCTTGAGTCCCAAACCAATATTCTCCCCAATTACTCTTAAGTCCTAAAATTTCACTGTTCATCTTTGATTGTAACTGCATTTGTGATCTATCAAAATTTGGGAGATGTTAAATGGCCCACCTTCCCACCTCCGCTGGTAGTGCACCTCCCCATGAAGAGTAGTAATAAAAGCCCTGGCGTGTATTACTAGTGTATGTAGACTCCTTCATATCCATATCAAAACCTTGGAGTGGGATAAACTATACTAACTTATCCAATGGCAAATAAACAAACTCCTCTCAACACTGCCCACATCCTACTCTCTCTCCCCCAACACTGTCAGGGCCTGCCTCTCCATCCCAGCAACCCACGGTTACTACCCTAGACTCAAACAACTAGACATTTCCCTTTCAGACTCCTTTCAGCCCTATCCAACTCCACTCACCCTCTGTCCCTGGCTTAACCAAACCCTCTCTTCTCTTCTACCACATTCGAATCAGAAGAAAACTTCTTTGAGTTTACCTGCCTCTCATGCTCCACATCTTTCCCCTTCCACTTTATCTCCTTGACGTACTCTGCTCCCTCACCACTCTCTCCAAGGAAAATCACTGTTTCTCTCACTCAGTCCAAACCTAGGACTCACCTATTCCTCCTTCCTCAGTCCACTTCACCAACTCCACTCATATCCTCTTGAATCAATTATCCCACCTTCTCCCCTTTCCCATCACTGCTGTATACTGGCTTTCAGAACTCTTCCCTGCCTTTCTTAGGGACTTTCCAACTTGTTCCCATCTTTGTAGCCAATATCCTCTTCCATCATCTTCAGAGATGTGAACACCATTGATGTCATTAAACAACACAGTGGCCTTCCCCCTCTCCTTCAAACACCCTCCTGCCATGTTTGATCATGAGCCTGTCTTACCTCTAAAGCATCAAAGTAAGTGCTGTTGCTCTGAATGTCCTACCTGACTGCTACCTCTCCCTGCCCACCATCCCCTGGGTCCCCAGTCCCCACTCTTAGTGAGCATACTCTTTGCCCTCATGCAAACATTCAGTCCCATTCGCTACTCAACCGGTTGCCTCTGACCTGGCTAGTCCCCAAACTCAACCATTTAACTATGCTTCTACTAATACCCCAGGATTTGACTGCTTTTGACCTTCTACCCCCTTCCCTACCACATACCTGGGAGACCCCACATTGTAAGAGAATCAGCATGGAAGTGTGATGTTGCCAGGCAACTTTAGACAGTCAGATCTGTCTAACCACAGCTGGGCCCCAGGAGCTGTGAAGTATTGAATTGCAAGCCTCTTCCCCTCCCCTTGGCTGCATGCAATCGTTTCTACTCTATTCATCCCTGGTCCCACCCTCTCACTCTCCGAAGATGATCTCAACTCCAATTTCACTGAGCAGAGCCACTTTTTAAAAATTGTTTCCAGCTTTATTGAGCTTGATGGTTACGTGTTGATAGACATGTAACGTTATATTCCATTTTTGGTGTACATTACAACATGATGATGTGATAAATGTATAATATACATTGCAAAATGATTGCCATAATAAATTTAGTTAACATTCATCACCTCACATAGAATTTTTTTTCTTAAGAACTATTAATATCTGCTGGGTTAGCAACTTTCAAATACACAAGATACTGTTAACTTTAGTCACCATGCTATAAATTACATCCCCAGAACTTATTTATCTTATAACTAGAAATTTGTACCCTTTGAATACTTGCAATCGTTTCCCCCATCCCCCAACCTCTGGCAACCACCAATCTGTTCTCTGTATCTAAGAGTCTGTTTTTTCTAGACTCCACATGTAAGTGAGATTATACAGTATTTGTCTTTCTCTATCTGCCTTATTTCACTTAGCATAATGCCCTCAAGTTCATCCATGTTGCCACAAATGGCAGGATTTCATTCTTTTTCATGACTGAATAACATTTATATGTATGTAAATATTTATTTGTAATATATACTTATGTATATACATATATCTCACATTTGCTTTATACAGTAATCCGTCGATGAACACTTAGGTTGTTTTCATGTCTTGGCTACTTTTAATAATGCTCCAGTGAACAGGGGGTACAGATATCTCTTCAACACAGTTATTTTTGTCTCCTTTGGGGATATACCTAGAAGTGGAACTGCTGGGTGATATGGTAGATCTATTTTTAATTTTTTGAAGAACCTACACACTGTTTTCCATAGTGGCTGTACCAATTTACATTCCCATTAACAATGAACAAGTGTTCCCTTTTCTCTACATCCTCACCAACACTTGTTATTACTTACCTTTTTGAAGATAGCCATTTGAAGAAGTGGTTTTGATGATTTCCCTAATGATTAGTGATGTTGAGCACCTTTTCATGCACCTATTGGCCGTGTGTATGTCTAAGATGAGCTACTTTTATTCCTTCCTGTCATCTACCTCCATCTCTCCCTCCCCCACCACCTATAGAATTACTTCCTCATGGTTTTTGCCCAAGATGTCTGCATAGTTTGGGTTAGCCACTGCTTGTGCCCCACCCCAACCCCAGCTAGCTGAGTTACAGAGCAAGTGCCATGCATTGCTGCAAAAGAAAGTGTTGGAAAAATCAAACTAAACAAACAAAACAGGAACAGACTCATAGATACAGAGAACAAACTTATGACTGCCAGATGAGAGGGGTTGAGGAGGGGTGGGGTGAGAAAGGTGAAGGGATTAAGAAGTACAAATTGGCAGTTACAAAACAATCATGAGGATGTAAAGTACAGCATAAGGAATACAGATAAGAACATTGTAATAACTATGTATGGTGCCAGGTAGGTACTAGACTTACGGGGTGGGGGGTGACTTTGTAAATTATGTAAGTGTCTAACCACTAGGCTGTACACCTAAAACTAGTGTAATATTGAATGTCAACTGTAATTGGAAAAAATAAAATTAAAAAACAAAGTGTTGAGGGCAAAGAGTTCAGGCTTCTAGGCAAAAAGGCATCTCATGCCCATAATGCCTTTGCCATAAATTCTGCTGCTACGACAGGAAATTCTCCGGTGCAGAGACCCAGGCCCACCCTGGGAATCTGTGATGATAGATTCATTTGTGGTTGTTCAGTGTGATCAGGGAAACTTTCTGGGTTTCTTACATAGATTTTTTAGCTTTTTTTCTTTGTTATTATTGCCGGTAACTTTGTTGTCTCGATTTGTGCTAATTTAAATTGTCCTTTACTTTACTCTTACTTTATTGTCTATCCCTCTCAGTTCAAGCTTCTCTTTTTTTCTTTTTAAAATATTTTTCTCTTAATCCTCTTTGTTAAAGTATTAACACTCAAAAGAGCATTCTTAATTCCTTAATCTTGAACTTAAGCTTCAAACCCATCTACTTTTAGGTTTTTAACATTTTTTTCATAGGTTTTAGTTTGTTATCTTCTTAATGTTTTATCTCTTTTACTTTGATGTGTTTAACCTTTTATCTTGTTGATTTATGTTATTGTCTCTTTTATCTTAAATCTTATTTATTTATGATCTTGACATTACTTCATGTTCTTCATTTTTATTTTTTATTTTATTAATACCTTACTTGAAATTTATCTGATTTTAGCTTTTCTGTTTTTATTCCTCTCACTTTCAATAATTCCATTCTTCTATTTCCTTTATCTTATCTCTCACAATTATTTTAAGTCTTAGCCTTTTATCTGTATTAGGCTTTAATTCTCCCATTGTAATATTTATTCAACTCATTTTCTTTCAACTTTCACTTACCAAATCTCAATGTTTTCATTTTAACATTCTCTTAGCCTTCTATCCTGCTTTTATTATTTTTAACTTAAGTTTTCTCCCCATTTTTATTTATTTTATGTCTTGGTATAACCTTTTCACTGTGTTAATTGACTTCAAGTTTTTTTTTTCAAAATGTGTGATAAAGGACAAAAAATAAAAAGTTGATATTTTGACTATTTTATGCATTTAATAATAACATTTTGAGCTGCTTTGTATATAAATGACTATTTTTATTTTCATTTTTGTTATTTGGTAATAAATTTACCATTATATTGAATTTAGCAAAAAATACTCAAAAGATACCAGGTGGCATCAATTAGATTTAAGTATAGATAAATTAGAATTTAATGGCATTGATGGCATAAAAAAATTATTACAAGATGTTATACAACATAGCCTACCAAACATCTTTGTTGTTGATAGAGCAAGCCACAGGAAAACCCATTTTAAAATATTGTAACTGGAGAAATGTTTTCTTGAGATTGTGGGGTAAACCTAAACACCGTAGTCAGCAGATGGAAATACTCACAGCAAAAGGGTTAAAATCACTGGCAGGAATAATTGTGATAGGGAAAAAACTCATCTCCTTTGGTCAGAGATTGTTAAGCTTCTCCCCATGGAATTCTCCCTCTAGAGGTCCCTTGACACCCCACTTCATGAATCCCCCAAGCCCCTTAAGTTGAGTTGACCCACTTGTAAATCTCCAAAGCTAACATTCTCTGAGTAGCTGTGGGTGGGGCGGTAGACACAGTGGGTTTATTAAAGGGCATTATTTCCTGACAATTCATGTTACCATATCATGTTTGGATTTGGGGCTGCATTTTAAAACAGCCCTACAAAACCAAATAATGGGGGTTGATGAAGACGACGCATGTTACATCTTTGAGGGCCCATAAGAGGAACATTCTCCAAGCTTGGCATTAGGAATAGAAATAGTGACACAAGTTCCTCTCTCTTGTATAAACTGCTCATGTTTCCCTCATTGCATTGGCCACTCGGTGTCTTGATGCCAAATGTGTGGCCTACCTCAGACCAGTTCCAGAACCTGAGGGCAGACCCTAGGTGCACTAACCTCCCACACCACTCCATCCTACCTTTCTCTCAACTGCAATTTCCTAATCTACTTGTTTTATTCTATTTTATAGTATTATAGATATAGATATGTTTTAAGCAGTATAAATCCTTTCTGAAATAAGGCCAGTTTGAGTGACCTTAGGCAAGACCATTGTTCTCTATGTACTTCATCCTCCTCATCTATGAAATAGAAATAATAGAATCTACCTCATGGGTTACTATGAGGAATAAATGAAGATAATGTATGTCAAGCACTTACTACAGTAATAGCATACACTAGATACTCAACAAATTGTAACTAAAATCAAGAGAGAGGCTTGAGGAAGACCTGGAACCATCTGAAAAGCTGAATAATGGGGTATATGGATAAGTTGTGATAGATTGTATTTTCCGAAGTCGGTAGCTACAATGTCTTCCATCCTATCTGCTCTGTGGTGGTGTGCACTTGCTACTCCCCCATCATACTGTGTCCCTACCACCTTGAATGTGGGCTGGTTCTGTGATTGCTTTCACCAATAGAACACAGCAGAAGTGATTGTGTCTGTTCTAGGCACAGCACTTAACTTTCCTGGCAACTTCTTCTTCTTGTCTTTTAGGGGACCAGCCACCATTAAAAAGTGTTACTACCCTAAGACCAACATATTGTGAAAATCCCAAAACAGGCTGAGAGGGTCTAGAGCAAAAGAGAGGCCACGGAGCCCTCAAGACACCAGACATGAAAGTGAAGCAGCCATCTTGGAAATCCAGCCCCCAGCAACCCACCTGACACTCAGCCAAGTCCTTCCTAAATTCCTGGCCCATAAAATTGTGAGCAAAATAAAATGATTGTTTTAAGTTACTAAGTTTTGGGGTGAGTCATTATATGGCAATAGATAACTGAAATAGAAATGAAAGTTTTTTTTTAAAAAATATATAACCTCACAGGAGCCTCAAACCAACCCTTTATAGGTGAGTAGAATCAAATTAAATATATTGTTTTAATCATATGCTAAAAGCCAACCTCCCAGTAGACAAAGACTATGTCTGATACTTATTTAGGACTCCCCAATAATTCCTAAATTCCAAGTAGGGCATTTTGTTATAAAGGTCATATGTCCAGTAATTCAGGATATTTGTTCATTCATTACATACACATGAGTTGAGTACTATGCATCCAGCACTATTCCAGATGTTGGAGATATAGCAATGAACATGTCAGATCAAGTCCCTGCTCTCATCCAACTGGTACAGATACTTCTCTGTGCTTCGTCCCACCCACCAGATCCATGCTCCTCCCGTCTCTGTACCCTAAAGGCTGACCCCTATGGTCTGCATCACCAGAGCTCCTCACCCTCTGCCTTCCTCATTAAACTGCAGAGAATTTACTCAAGGGGATGTTTAGTAAGTAGAGTTCAGATACTGGGATGCCCCAAAAGAAAAAATGGTGGAAGGAAAGAAAGGTCAGGTTGTTTGCTTCCCCATCTTCTTCCCTGCCTCACCTGCCTCAGCCTAAGGCTGAGTTCCTAAAGAGAGGGACCCACTTCGAGGTCTCTAGTTCTTCCCAGGATCCTGTCACACTGTCCCCTCTGCTTGCCCATTCAGAATGGCTTTTGGGAATTCCCTGATGGTGTAGTGGTTTAAGGCTTCGGTGCTGGCGCTGTCAGCGTTGCAGAATGGCTTTTGCTAGTACCCAGATGCTTCACCATCCCTCTCTGGTTCCTTTGACCCTGCCTCTGTCAATAGCCCCTTCAGTAAATTCTCTGGAGTTTCACCACTCTGCGTGTCTGTTACCAGCCAGAACTATGGCTGATACATTCTCATTTCAAACACTCAATCTCACTAGAACCTTTATATGGAACATATCTCTCATTTAAGTCTAAAATACGTGGTCAGCATGGCCACTGTGGGCTTCCAGAAGTAATGACCACTGAGTTACCAACTTAAAACACAGCTTTAAAATCCAGCATCAAAGATAGAGAAATGAACCCCAATCATTACTGATCATGCATAAAGATTATAAAAGAGGCCTCATTTTATGTAACTGCAATTAGTTGGAAGAGGTTGCCTAGAGCACTCTATTGAAAAGAATTGTAGGTCTATATCTGGACTTTGTAGAAATGAGTTCTGTGATCAACTAGCAATGTCTGATGTGAGCACAGGCTGGGGATCATCAGCATGTGAAACATATATATGCCATTTCAGGCCATGGTCTCAGTATCACTGCATGCCATTGGTGTCTTCCATAAATATCTTCTTTAAACATAAATTAATATATGAAAGTCCACAATAAGTAAATCTGGTACTTTGTACAAACCTATTTCCATGAGTCAGATATATATATATCACCTAATGGATCAAGTAACTGAGCTGAACTGGGGTTTACAAGGGATAGTGAAGAATTCATGAAACAGGGGTTTCTTGGAGAGGTGGGAGTACTAGTGTACACAGTTTGATTGTGTGACTTATCATTAGTATACTTGCATCTGTGTTCTTTCAGATAATGCTAAAGAAGCATGTCAAATGTGAAGAAAACTCCAAATATGGATAAAATTGAACTTCACGCCATCGTTAAGTTCCTCACAAAACAAGGGAAAACACCTCAAACCATTTTGGAAGAGATGTTAGCAATTTACAGGGATTGTTGCCCTGGGAAATCCATGGTTTACAAGTGGCATTGCCTTTTCGGGCAAGGCTGAGAGTCAATTGAAGATGACCTCCATCTGGGATGTCCTGTTGAGGCCACTTCCTCAGACATTGTGAAAAAAGTTGAAAACTTGTAGTGGAAGATGCCAGATTGAATAAAAAGTAGATTGCAGAAATAGTTGGAGTGTCACCTAAAACTGTTCTGAATATTCTCCATCTGCATCTAAGGATGTCGAAAGTCAGTGCAAGATGGGTACACAGAATGCTCACACTGCTTCAGAAAACATCCTCCCAATACAGAGCTCTGGCTGAATCAAACTATATTCAACAAATCTATATTTCTTCAACTGTGGAACTACCACAACGGTTTTAAATTTTTCTTTAGCAACAGAACTCTTCATTTAAATTAAATTCACAAAGAACCCTAAATAGATTAAAAGTAGAGTTGCTCTAATTTAAGAGAAAAAAATCCAGTGTCCCATCTTGCCTTTGACCCTCACCTCAGACCTGGAGGACACAACTGAACACCAAGAGGAAACCTCTTAGATTCCCTGGGGCTCTCTATGCAAGTGCAACAGTACATTTTGATGTGTTAACCAATTCTTCTCACCTCCATAGTCCCAGTCACCCTGTGAGCCAGCCCCATTCATGCATCTAGAACTGAGGTATCCATTACCTCAAGGAGGATTCATCCCTTGGAATAACAGAACCAAAGGGTCAGATGCCTAGCTTTTATTTTCAAAAGGCAAGGTCCAGGTTGAATTAACCTGCCTATTTAACCAGCAAAAATTGAACCAGGCATATGAGTGGCTTGGCACAAGGTAACTTAACTGGGTTGGGCCTTCCTCCTCTATCTTTTAGCAACATCATCTGGAACACACGGCCTTAAAGGTCAGTGCGGCAGAGGAAGAGAGAGAATGGAGAGCTCACACTCAATTTTAAATTCCTCAGCCTGTGTATTAGACTTCTTAGGCTGCCATAGAAAAATATCACAGACTGGGTGGCTCAAACAGAAATTTCTCATAGTTCTAGAGGCTAGAAGTCCAAAATCAAGACTGGTAGGTTTGGTTGCTCCTGAGGCCTCTCTCCTCAGCTTACAGGTAGTTTCCTTCTGCGTCCTCACGTGGCCCTTCCTCTATGTGCATACCCTTAGTGTCTCTTCCTCTTCTTATAAGGACACCCATTATATTTGATTAGGACCCCATACTTTTTAATATCATCTAACTTTAATTACCTTTTTAAAGTTCCTCTCTCCAAACACACATTGGGGATTCGAGCTTCAACATGTGAATTTGAAGGGGTTCACAATTCTGTCCATAACTGCCCAGAAGCAGAAAGTACCACTTGCATTCACATTTAATTGTCTAGAGCAAATCACATGGCCCCACCTAACTACAAGAAGGGCTGGAGAGTTTCATCATCTTAGGCGTTTACCCAAAAAGAAAAGGAGAACCAGATATGGGCAAGCACTAGCAATCTCTACCTCACAACGGTAAAACAAGAAGATTTAGAAGACATGTGATTGGGCACAGTTTTCCCCATCCCTAGAGTAAGCAATGGGGGGTAGCGTTACGAAAAGGAAGTGATAAGAAAATTGGAGAAAACATGTGGACAAAAGCACAGGCAGCATCCAGAGATCTGCCTCGCACTGTGCCTGCATTCAAGCAATAACCCCAGCACTGGGAAGATAAATGGGAGCTGAGTGCACACTCTCAGATGGCCCTGACTCCATTCCATTCCAGGAGACACTCTACACCCCAGCACTGAGGAGCCATGCTAATCACCCTTTCCTCTGTCATCTGAGGAGGACCTTTTAACCAGCACACTGCCCACTGATCTTCCAAAAGGACTGCTGCGTATGTGCCCAAGACTTTACTATCTGACTGCTTCATCACTTGGCCACTCCAGTGGACAAGCCCCCTCCACATACATTCACACAAAACCTTAGGCTCTCAAAGACCCAGATGCAGAGGATGGGGATGGGGATAGGGATGGGGGTGAGGGGGGCTAGCAGGTAGCAAGGAGAGCTTTCATCCGCCACTATCCTTACCTGTGGGACTGAATAAAACGGCTCTAGATTACCCACTGGCCAAATAACCTCATACATTAAGCAGCACCAGACTAATAGGTATTAAATCAAGGAACACCATAGAGCCACCTACTGGTCACAAGTAAAAAGAGAAGTCACCTGAAAACAATAAACAGGAAAAAATTTAAATAATCAAATTCAACTTTAATAACTTCATTATAAAAATGCGGTGGGAAGGGTTATCTCATTCCCTTCAATGCAAGAAAACATAAGAGACACCTGAAGTTAGACATGTCTTTAGTAAATGTGTTTAGGGAATTAGAATTGTATTACACTAGGAGGTCATTAGCACACAGTTCTAAGGCACTTCACAATTCTCTCAGTTCTGTGTGTTCACATGCTGCAAAAATAAGTCATGGATTCATTTTACAAAACCTGAAATCTTCAAGTTTAATTGAGGAATTTGCAATACTGCAGCTTGGCTGTCAAAAAACATGCAGCACAGTGCTCACAGGTGCTCTGCAGTACACAATCACAGAGCCCCCAAAACGTCATGAGACCAGTTCTCCTGACTGGTCATGAAGGTTTCTAACAGAAAAAGACCCCCAAAGACTTGGGGACAGGGTGGGGGCAATAAAGGCCTCATTCAAGTGGGTGCCCACTTTAAAGGGCAATATTGGGTTTAGACTTGGAGCTATGTTGGCTAAGCAGCTTGCTGCTTACAAGGAAGCTGATGAGTTATGTTCGGCCCAATTCCCCCACCCTCACACGCTTAGAATGAGATTCTAATATAACCTCTGTGTCTAAGTACAAAACCCAGGAAAGACTCCCCAGGTAAAGGCTGGTAAGAAACACCTTAGGGTCATTTCCACAGCCTATGGACGTAATTTCAAAGCCCAGCTCGGGACATGATCCAGTCCATGGTGAATGCTCCATTTGAGCACAGACCAGCTGACCTTCCGTTTAGGGTCAGAAATTGGCTAATCTGTTTCTCAGACTTGCTCGGCTGAAGCTGAGCGGATAGATCAAGTTTAACTAAAAAGATGCCAGGCGCCATCTCCACGAACAGGAATCTTGGAAACATGCTCACTACCGAGCACTGGGTACACAGCGCCACCTACAGCACTCTTGGTGCAATTCAGCATAACCCTCTTCAAAGGCAACACTGGAAAAGCAGCACCAACCTCAGAGAACGTTTCAGGTACCTGCTCAGGGCAGAAAGTATCTAACCTAAACTTTACACTAAGCAGATGCTATGTTTATCTGGGTGTAGAAAAATTAGAAATGTTTTATAACAGGGAGAAAGTTTGGATGATTGGTTATAGGCTTATCTATTTTGCTTTCTTGCTTGCTCTAGGCTAAGAGCGTTGAGTTCTGACATGGTGATTTTTTTTTTTCTAAGATCTGTTGCAAGAATTCTCCAGGGAGTAATATCAATCAGAAATAACCATCAAGAGCAGTTGACATTGAAATCTAATGTGAAACAGTCAGTCAATCATCTGCCATCTCTGAAATTTAGAAAATAAAACCCTAGCAGAAGGGGCTTTAGAGTACTTAAAATTACAGAAGCTGGAATTGGGTGTGATCACAGCTGAAGGCTATGGAAAGGGTTGCTACAATCTTCCTACTAAGTCCTGAAAGTCTACCATCTTTCCCCTCTCCGGAGTCCATCTTCTGGTTCTTTTATTTATGTTTTAATTCAAACTGATCAAGCATCTACGGCATGGTACAGGAAGAGAGAGGATAGTACAAGGGAAAACAAATATGAGAATGAGACTGGCTCTTAATCTCAAAATCTTATGCCATTTATACTGTCTAGCATAATTTTATTACTTTAATATAATGTACTCTAACATAATCCAGGAAGATTTCATAAAGAGGGGGGAAAATCTTCAGATTGAAGCTCAAACGTCAACAGAGAACAGTCAAATAAAAGGAATGACATGAGCAAAGGCATGGAGGTACTAGATGTGCCCTATATAAAACAGCACTCACAACTGTGTACACAAGCAGAAAAAGAGACAGACACACCCTCTCTCACACAAAATCCTACTCGATCTCTTTACCTTGCTTTGTTCCTCCTCACAACATTTATTATCACCTGATTTATAGTAATTCATGGGATTACTTTCTGACTCGCTCCATGTCGAGCTACAGGACAGCAGGAACTTTGTTTCGTTCACTGCTATATTCTCAGGGCCTAGTTCAATGCCTGGCAAGTTTTAGCTTCTAAATAGGTATGGAAAGAAGGAAGAAAATTTAAAAAAAAAAAAAAAAAAAGAAAGAAAGAAAGGAAAGAGGGAGGGAAGGAGGAAGGGAGAATGGGAGAAGAGGAAGTACTCAGGACACCCACTAAGAAACACGAGAGAATCATGGGAAATGACATAGCCAGGGGGGATGAAGACAGTGTGAAGTGTCTTAAACGCCAGGTGAGAAGCATGGATCTTTTTTTCCTACGACTTCAAAGCTGTCAGCTTGATCAAAAGATGACAGTCAAACAAAATGGTGGCATGAGAGGGATTCCTGAAAAACTCCCCTGGAGACTAACTACAACAAATAAAACATCTATAACTCAACTAAGGATTCCATAGAAAACGTACAAACACAGCTAAGAGATCCACTCGTCACATTAAAGTACCTGCAGGTGTGCAAAAAGGGGCACACAGAAGGGAAAAAAGGGGAAGGGCCGAGACACGGACCATGGGAGGGTCTGGGCTTGAAACTCTACCACTGGGACAGGGAGGAGGATAAAGGTGGTGGGTGAGCATTCTGGACCTCACTCGGTCCAAGGGACAGAGAAAAGGAGTCCCAGAAGCTGGGGCTGTGAGACTCTGCAAGCAGACTTCACTGTGGCCCTAGGAAGTGCAGACACAAGTGCCCCGAGACACCACAGCCAGAATTCACTCCAGTTTTAAGAGGAGGGGGAGAAACAGGAGTAGTGAGAAGCCACAGCACGACCTCACTCCTGCCAGGAAAGAGGAGAGAAAAGGATCCAGGTGTGCATCTCTGGCCACATGCAGTCCTCTCTGTGAGACCAGCATTCAAGACAGCTGATGCCAAAACACAGGGCAGAGACCTCGGGGCAAAATGAATATAGAAAAGCAAAAGCCAGCACTGCCCAGGCACTGCTGTCAGCCTCAGGCAGAGAACAAACGCACTAGCCACCCTCCCTCACTGCCCTGTCAGACCTCTGCCCCTCCTGGGATTAGCAGGAAGACCCAGAAGAAATTACAGCAGTGAGTGTGCAGTTAAAGAGTAGAATATCTACAACAGAGAGGCTTCCAGAACGAGAAAACAAAGAAATACATCTGAAAAGAAAGAATAGCAGAAAACTCCAGAATACAAGATGGAGGCAAACAACCTATAAAGACAGAGCTCAACACCATGGTTATAATGATGCTCAAGCAACTTAATGAAAATTTCAAAAAAAAGAGATAACAAGCATAAAAAAGGGATACAGAGACAATAAAAAAGGAAGAGATAGAGATGAAGATTACAATAAAGAAAATGAAAAATGGAATAGAAGGAATCTCCAGACTAGATGAAGTAGAAGCACAAATCAGCAATTTGGAAGATAAGGAAACAGAAAACACCCAATCAGAACAAGAAAAAAAAAATCCAAAAAACAAATAAGGATAGTCTAAAGATACCTCCGGGACAACATCAAACATAACAACATTCCTATCATAGGGGTACCAGAAGGAGCAAAGAAACAGCAGGAGATAGAGAAGTTATTTGAAAAAAATAATGACTGAAAAGTTTTTTTAATGTGGCAAAGAAAATAGACATACAAGCCCAGGAAACAGAAAGTCCCAAACAAGATGAACCCAAACAGGGCCACACTGAGACACATCATAATTAAAAGTTAAAGACAAAGGGAAAATTCTATAAGCAAAAAAGAGAAATGCAAGTGGTAACTTATAAGGGGACACCCATATGACTCTCAGCTGATTTCTCATCAGAAACTCTGCAGGCCAGAGGGATTGGCAGAAAATATTCAATGTGATGAAAACCAAGGATTTACAACCAAGAATAATGTATTCAGCAAGTCTAGCATTCAAAATTGAAGGACAGATAAAGAGCTTCCCAGACAAGAAAAAGTTGAAGGAGTTCACCACCAAACTGATACTACAAAGAATGTTAGAGGGACTTTTTTAAGAAAGGAAAAAGCAAAAATTATAAATGATGGAATGGCAATGGCTACATATCTATCAACAGCTGCTTTCAAGTTACAGGGATTAAAAGTTTAAATCAAAAGACACGGAGGGTATTGCACTGATTGGAGTGATAAACAGAGGAAGACAGATGCAAGTTGACTTTCCTTATAGCTGAAATCCAAAAAAGAAAATAAACAAGTGGAATAGGAACAGATTTAGATATAAAAAGCATTCAGTTTGTTGCCAGATGGGAGGAGGGCTGGAGGAGTGGGTGAAATAAGGGGAGGGGATTGGAAAGTTCAGTTTGGTTGTTACGAAGTAATAGTTATGGGGCTGTAGAATATAGCACAGGAATATGGTCAATAATGTTGCAATGACTGTGTGTAGTGTCAGATGTATGTGGGGGTGATGGGAGGAGGGCTGGAGGAGATGGTGAAAAGGGGGAGGCAATTAATACAAATTCATAGTCACTAAATAGTCACAGGATGTAAAGTCCAGCATAGGCCATACAATCAATAACATTCTAATAACTACAAGTACATGTAATGTCAGATGGGAACCACATATTATTATAGTATATCAGAATGAGGATTTTGTAAGTTATATAAATGTCTCATTACTATGCTGTACACCTGAAACCAATATAATGTTGTATGTCAAATGTAACACGCAGACGATGCACTATAAAATTGTACACCTGGCACCTATGTAATTTTTGCTAACCAATGTCACCCCAATAAATTTAACAATAAAAATATTTACTAGTAGGTGACACATAAAATAAAATAAATAAGTAAATATATAAAAAAAAAACAAAAAAACTAAAGGTTAGAATCTTGAATTCAAAGTGGTGGATTAGTTACCACTTGGAAACCTTTGTGAGATTTGTTCCTGGCTGGCTGTTCCACACAGCAGCAAACAACTGTGTTCTCTCCCCAGCAGGTTACAGAGTACAGGCTGTGCGCCTACAGGTCTAAATTTAAAGTGGTGTTTTTCTTCACCCCTTTATTCCATTACTATGCAAAATAAAATTAATCATGGAGTTGTTTTTTTTTTAAAGATAATGGCAGTAGCTAAGCTGACATTTTATTTTATTTTTTTCAAATTCATTTTTATTGTTAGACTTTTTGGGGTGACATCTGTTAGCAAGGATTACATAGGTTTCAGGCATACAATTCTACAGTACATTGTCAGCTTGTTGTATAATAAGTTCACCACCTAATGTGACTTCTCTTTCCATCACCTTATATTTAGCTTCCCCCCCTCCTCTCCCACCCCCTCCCCTTTCTCCCCTCCCTAACCCACTCATCCCCAAATAAACATTAAACTATTGATTGTGTCCATGGGTTGTTTGTGTGTTCATTTCATTTTTCTTTGTTGCTTTCAGTTTTATATTCCACATATGAGTGAAGTCATAC
>PVJL010012725.1:0-35689 GCA_004026885.1 Lyroderma lyra | reverse complement strand
TGTGCACCCCCGCGTGCTCCGGCTGGCCCCATGTGCACCCCCGCGTGCTCCGGCTGGCCCGGTGTGCTTTGGCTGGCCCTGATTGCCCTGACTGGCCCCGTGTGCTCCGACTGGCCCGGATCGCCCCAGCTTGCCCGGATCGCTCTCCACAGACCTGCACAGTCTCCACTGTCAGCAGAACCCTCCTGTACCCGTCACTGCCCATCACTGTCACAGCCTCCTTTTGTATCGAGGTGCTTACCCGGGTCTGCAATGATCATATTAAAGGAAACGCACAGGGTTTCTGTTGATCTCCTCCTGTCCCCCCTCACTTCATTGCAATAATTCCTTTCTCCCTTTAGAAAACCATTTCGGATAAAGTCTCTCTTTAATCAATCCAGATTTGTTTTTTCATTTGACAGTCCCCGGGCTCTAAAACGTGTCTGGGACAGGCTGAATGCCTGCTGGATATTTGCTGTGGAATAAAAATACACTGTGACTTGGAATTCTAGTTAATACAGTCGTTCCTTGGTACTCAACTGCTTTGAAACTCATTGAATTAGGTACTCCATGCATTCTGAAGTGAAAATTTTGTCCCGGTCCTCATCATTTGTTTCGCACTGGATGCGAAAGCTAGAACTTGTTGGTGTCGATGGCCTCACGACTGGCTGTCCCTTCCAGCCAAAACAAGGGCTCACGTGTTAGCCACGCAGTGGCTCTCGCCCTGTGCCCGTCCCCTTGCGGTCTTGTCTTAGCTCCTGGGGTCATGCTGTGTGTGTTTGGTTTGGGAATGCATTACGTGTATTTGCGTTATTCCTGATGGGAAACATCTGTTTGGTTCTCGTCGTTTTTGGTACTTATTGCACCTCCCTGAACCAAGTCCCGAGGTGCCACTGTACGTATATTGCAGCTTTTGTATGGCAACTCGATGAATCTCAGGGCTCCTGGGGGCATGGGGACACCCACTGGGAAGCACAGAGAGGCAGTTCCCCTTGGGGCTGGCTTCCTGGCCTTGGGAGGGAAAAGGCATTCGAGCTGAGAGTGGGTGGCTGATGGCAGGGATGGAACGGGGTTCCCCCATGGACCTAGTCTTACTCACTTGGAGAAAACAATTCATGCCCTGGTTCTCCGGGATTTTAGTTCCCTGGTTCCCCAGCCAAATATCCATGTAATCAAAGGGTATTATTATTAAAAATAAAATTCCCTGTTTTTTTAAGCAGATGTTTAGCATCTTATAAACCATGTATCTTGTGTTATATTTCTGGCTATATTTAAAAATTAAAACCAACAGAAAACAAAATAGAATAAAATAAAATTTTACACCATAAACACTCACCCCACCACATACACATCCACACAACCCTTCTTTTAGACTTGCTTTTTAGATCGCCCGTGCTTTGCCTATCATTCTTTAGTAATTAGTGTATAGCTGGCTATAATTTTATCTTCAGCCTAGAGAGATAGAGTCATTCCAACATTTTCTCTGCACTGTTTAAACAGTTGTAATTTAAAAAAAAAAAATAAAACTTTCCATACCAGTTAAAATTTTCCACTTCCTATGACTAATCTAAGCATCCTTCTCAATTGCAAATATGTTAAATGACACTCAGGACTGAGGTACACAGCTAATTTGCATTTATTGCCTTTTTATATGTATAACAAATAGGAGCTTTTCCAAGTTAACCTAATTATGTTTCAAGACCCATAAAATATGCTTCCTTTTATTGAAACTATATTGTCATGTTGTGCTAATTTATTGAAGAAGATTCCACTTACTGCTATTAAGGAATCTATCTCCGGGCTTGTATGCAAAAGGCCATGGATCAACTTTTTATTGATAGATTGATCATGGAAGGAGACTGCCATTCACCGGCCCTGGTAGTTACACAGCACAGTAGAAAAGTCATGATTTGGTGACTGCAGTCATTCTGGACTTGTAAGAATAGAAAATGGCAAATGAATAAAAAATTGTAAAAACAACATTCAGGCTATTTTAAATATTTCCCACAATGCACAGCAATGTTTTCAGCCCTTTCATTGTGCCCAGTGTTGTGCTTAGAGCCAATGAGTGATTTTTTTTTTAAATGGCATAAGATCCGTTTTTTCAATGCTGTTCTGCTTTTTTTAATTGTCAGATTTATTGGGGTGACATTGATTAGTAAATATTACATAGGTTCCAGGTGTACAATTCTACCTTGCATCTTTTATGTGATGTATTACGTGTTTATCACCCAGAGTCAGTTCTCTTTCCATCACCGTATATTTGGGTCCCTGTGCCTTCTCCCCCATCTCCCTCCCCCTTACCCCCAGATAACTACTAAATTGTTGACTGTGTCCATGTCAATACTGGTTCTAAGGAATCAATTTCATTTTGTTGTCATTTACTTAAGTTAGATGAAGAATTCTTTGACTTTGTTTCCCCCAAATTACTGCTAGATGTACTCACTGAGTCTAGCTGAAATTAGCTCTATTTCCCTGAGTTTAATCTTCTTGACAGTTATTGATAATGCCATTTCTCTACCCAATGGATTGTTTGATCAAGAACATACTTAATTACTTTAAACTTTTCTCTTGTTGCTTTCTGTTCTTCCTTCATCATAGCCAAATTAGTGAGCTCAGTACTATTTGTACCTGAGTGTCTTTTCACAGGCAGTGACTTTGAGATGTTTTCATAGAAACAAGGAAATTGGCCACTCCTTTCTTTCATCACGCTGTAATGGATTTTCAGGTCCCAATAATTTATTTCCATTTTGAAGATACATCATGGCAAAGGGTTTTAAGCAATCACTGGTTATTTTTAAGTTTGGGTGGCTTAAATCTGACTTGAAACACTGTTTTCTCCTGATGAAATTGCTTAAAATTTAGTGCTACTTTTTAAAATTGATTAACACTTGTAGTTTCTTATATCTTCATATTTCATATTACTCACTCTATTCATTTCTCGAAGCACAAATAGGGTTGTCAGATAGTTTTAAAGACTGCAATTGTTGAGTAATACATAAGGAGTGCAACCAAATAAGTAATTTATGGAAGGGCTCTCTGGTGGTATGAAGAATTAATGAAGTTTTCAAAGGTGCGTGTTGTGCAGTCAAGATAGCTCGGATGCCCAGAGAGTTTTACCTCAAGCCAAGGAAACAAAGACTACAAAATTAAAGGGACTGGAGAGGGAGAGAAATATTATCTAACCCAGAGATTGCAAATCAGAGACCTCCAGGCTTGATCTGGCCTAGAGATTGTCTTTATTTCTTTAACTTTGGTTTCAAATGCCTTAAGGAAAGGCAAACCACCCACCACACCATCCACCATTATCACTGTCTGACCGCTGAGCCCATTTACCCGTTTCCAAGACCTGCCTGACACCGAGATGCATTTCACTCTGTGACCCAGATTTTTCAGTAAGGAAATGAGGAAGCTGTGAGGTAGATGATTTGTTCAAGGGAACTGATGAGCAACTTGTCTGGGTACGTGGTTTCCATCACAAATATCCTGATTTTTCCATCTGGAGTTCATGGTTAGTTTCTCTGAGAGACTGAAGTCAAAAACCAACTAAAAATCTAGGTCATTAATAGAATATCTTGTGCGTTTATGAAATCACAAAGGTATTTTAGAAGTAAAAGTTGTGTAAAGGAAGTATAGTTCAGGAAGCTAATGTGACCAAGCTGAGGAAGAAAACTGTGTTTTAGGTCTTAACCCCCCACACTTGCTGGTTTATGATTGTTTTGCACAGGGAAAGGAGAGCCAGTAAAAATGATTAAATGATGACATTTCTTCTTAAATAAGGCACAAATAGACCTCTAGAAGATGCTTGCCTTTAACATGCCATGATCCCTCCAAAAAACGAACCACTGAATTAAAATGAAGAAACAGAAACCTATGGTATGCTCAGAAATGATTTTCTCTTAGCCATCGTGTTACCCACGCAAGAAGTCTTTATGTCAACCCAACTTCATTTCAAAAAGATCATTTGGGTGGCCATGAGCGACAGTAAGTAGTATTTCTTCATTTAAGTTGCTATTAGCAGGATAATTCAGGGCCACCACTGTGTCACAGAAGCATAAAAGGGAAGAAAGGTTCAGTTTGGGGGATTCTGGATTCCTCGCACTTTCTGACTCAGAGCTAAACATTCAAAGGAAATGGGAAATCTTGCCGTTTTCTAAGCTATCTGGAAAAAGCCACAGAGTGAAAGAGAAAGTCCAGACTGGTCATGAGAAACACTCGCCCACCCTTCCTGGCCCCACACCTGTTTGCCGTCCCCTTTCCGCCCCTTCCCTTCCTATTTCTTAGTCACCATGTGATCAGTGGGTCTGGCGTTCCATTCCCTTCTCTTTGTTTACACCCTTTTTTCTCTTCTACAGGCCGCTAGGAATAGTCCCAGCAGGAGATCTTGAATTTATGTGCCAGTAAAGTTGTTATTTCTGGCAATGTTCTCTTGCTTGTTTTCCGATCTTAATTACACTAGAGCGCCTGTTTTTAAACCTCTGCCTTTTTCATGCCTGTACCCAGCACTTACCGGACGGCACTATGGTTATTTGTTCACGTACTCAGCCTCCTCATTTGACTCTGTGCACCTCCAGAATGAGGGATTATGTCCTAACCAGTTTTGTGTTCTTGGCACCTACCATAGTCTGTGCAAGATTATTGGAAGAAAAAAAGAATAAATAAATCCATTTAAGTAAATAGGGTTCTGCTTTTTAAAATAATCCAAGTTTTAGTTCATGTATGAAAACACAAAAAAGAGGCCCAATGGTTGAGCGGGAAGAGTCAGGGGGACAGTTTATGCAGCACATGGTGCCCTCAGCGGGGAGAGGTGGCTTCAGCACAGTGTCCCAAGTTGATCAGAGGGCAGAGTGGCAACCACGGCCCTCTGGTACGCTCTCCATCCCAAGTCAAGTCCTCTCCTTCCTCTGGTGTCTTGTTCCTTACCCCTTGCCACTTCACTCGTGCCTGGATGAACGTGGCCATCCTGACTTGCTTTTCAGAGTCTCCTTTTTCTATCCATTATATGACAGCCTACACTTCGCTTTATCCGTATCTTTTTACGTTCCATATGCTCAACTAGTCAATCTGATTGGAGTCAGGTATTGCTGGCTCAGGGTTACTACCCCCACCCCCACTGACATAGCACTTACTCTGTATCCCTTACAGTGGGGAAATGGGAGCGTTGGCTCTGGTCATGTGCATGCCATCCCCATGGGCCCAACAGTGCCCAGGACCATGTCCACTCAGAGTCTGCACCACCCTCCCCTCTTCCAAGTACACAGGGTGCAGGAATTCCTGGCCCAAGTGGCCCCACATCTGCATCTGGGGCTTGTGTGGACCCTTCCAAAGGTGCTGTGCTTTTGGTTGGGGGTGAGGTTAGATGGACTGTGTTGTATGGAATGACTATGAGTCCCTTCATGACACAAGAGAGAGAAGAGGGGGAGCGCAGAATAAGGTGATCTTGGCTGAGGCTGGGGAGGCCCCTCCTTTTGCTAGATTACTGCTTTCAGCTCCCATACATGTTAGCACCTGCTAAGTGCTTTGCATATATTGCTTCATTTGTTCTTCACAACCCCATGTGGGGGGAAGTCAAGGTCTTATAGGAAAAACAGAATGAGAGGAATTACAAAGGTCTCAAGTAAAGTCATTCATTCAACAAATATCGATAGTCACAGTGGTGAGCAAAAACAGATAGCTTCTCCTCTTACGAAACTGTTTACATCCCCTAAATAAAACAATAAAGACAACCCAGTAAGCAAAGGAAACATTTTGTCTCTGTATACTTCTTTAACTAGAAACCATGTACACTCTAATACCAATTTCTCTTTACCAGTCTTAGATGTGTAGGCTCAGCCTCCTGAACTATGCCATCCCCTCCCTCCCAATTCATATGCTAAATCTCTAACCCCAATGAAACTACATTTGGAGATATGGCCTTTAAGGAGATAATTAAAGTTAAATGTAGTAATGAGGGTGGGCCTTGATCCAATAGGATTGGTAACCTTGTAAGAAGGGGAAAAGACACTGGGCACGTGTGTGGACACAGCTAGATGGCAGTTGTTTACAGCCAAGGAGAGAGGCCTTCCCAGAAACCAACCCTGCAGACATCTTGGTCTCAGATTTCTAGCATCCAGAATCATGGGAAAATATATGTCTGTTGTTTTAGCGATCCGGTCTGTGGTACTTTGTTATTAACCTTAACAGTGACACGGGGGTGTCCTTCCATTACCAGGCAACCCCTTTCTGTGTGTCTGCCATACTTCCTATCCCACCCCCTCCCACCCCATCCTATGACCAAGATCCTCTTATTGTGTCCTGTCTCTTCAAAGCAGCTGTTGGCCCCCTGTCATCCCAACCTGCCCTCCTGACTCCGGATCATCTCTGACATTCCACTCCACAAAAGAAATATGCTGATTCTCCACCTCAAATCCTAGGAAACTTGCTAAAATAGACTGGCTTGCCTATTTTAGTCACTAAAACCTGCAAAGATGTTTATGAACACATAGCAACAAATGACCAACAAACTATGAATTTCTGAATACCTCCAATGATCCTTTTGAGAAGAATGTCTATTGGTAGTCCATTACCATTATGTCTACCCACCATCACCTTGGCCACAAACAATTAGAACAGGGCTAGTCCTGAGCAAAAGGTGACTGGTAATGGGACAGCCTGTCATGCTGCCTGTGAAAGAATTGTACCTGAGAGGAGTCTCCTCACTTGATAATGACCAAATGAGCAAGCTGATTGAGGTTCTATAAAAGTTTGAATGCACCACACACAGAGAAGTTCAGTAAGTAGAGTCGTGGCAGTGGTCATAAGGCACGCATAGCACAGATTATGAGGAAGAAAGGAGAAAAGAAAGAGAGAAAGTTGGTAGAAGCAGAGAGAAATGGAAGGAGAAGCCAAGACAGACCCCACTTAAAAGACCACAGGAGCAACACTGAGATATGACATCTTTCAGCATTCCAAGAGGCCTGATCACCCAGTTCTTGTGAGATTCGTGTAGCATAACACTGGTTAAGGCGTCGAGCCAGGGAACAGACATGGGCTATGCTCCCAGCTGCCCAAGTAATTCAGGCATGTACTTAACCTCTCTATGAACTCAATTTGGGCAAAATGGGAGCAATAAAAATACCTCCTTTATGGGATTGCTATGAGGATTCAGTGACATATGATTTGTAAACTCCTTATTATATTCCTCATACATAGTAAAAACTTAATCAATTTTAGGTATTATTATTATTAACTGTGTATACTTAGAATAAGCTCCCACTTGATGAAGTAAACGAAGGGTGGATCTATTCCTTGTAATCTGAAAGACACTAACACATAGTTATTATGACACACATAATGAATAACCCCTTTCTGAAAGGTCCATTTTGGAGAGGCTTGGTGGGAATTAAGGTGTATAATTTCTAACACTCAACTTATTTTTTTGCCCTAACAAAGGGGAGACTTGGTAGAATAAATTGGGATTCCCGAAAGTAGCCTGGCTAAATGATTAGAGGGCCCCTCTGCAGATCCTAGTATGGGTAATGCCAGTTAAAGTCATTACTCCTCATTTTCTCCTCCCCAGGTTGGATATCCAGTAAAAGAGCCTATTTTCTGGGAGGTAGACTTTCCTCATAAGACCAGGTCTCCAAGGGGAGTTATGGTCTGAGTAGTAAGCTTTCAAACTGTTCTGGAGAAGTGAATAAAATTAAATAGAAATGCAGTATTTAATAGCAAAGATGAAAACCCAATTCAAATTAGCTTGATGGGCTAGTTCATGTGGCTCAGACAGTTGAGGGAAGAGTTGTAAGAACTAAAACCTTGGGACAGGAAATGGGACCCATACCACTCTTTTTCCAAACTCTCGTGGACTTCACTTCCTGCTATTTTGTCCACTGAGTTACTGTACACTCTACAGCAATGATTGACCAAAGTGTCCAGTGCACTCCCACAGCATGGTCTGGACAGGAATATTAGATAATGAGAGAAGAGGAACAATACTTCCAAAGGAGTATAGTTCAGACAGAAAATATGTGTTTATTATAGTAATTCACCTGAGATCCTATAGCTAAGAGGCAGAGAATTGGACCAAAATCTTCTATCTCCAAATTTTATTGATTACTTAGTCCTTCTGTTTTCAAGTGGTAGAAGTAAGAATCCTGGCAGCCTCAGTTGGGCTTTCTTGTTTGAAATATAGGAGACAATCACTGTGGGTTCCATTACTTTATCCTTTCTTTCTGTCCATTTCCAACCTGAGCACCTTTGATCCTGCAAAATGATTCCCAGGGGTGAGTATGAGTGTGTAATGATATATGTCACTTCTATGTGGCAGAAAGAAGAGTAAGTAGGAATTCTCATGCATCTATTTCCGCTGTCACAATGGCTTTTGAAATGATGGGATGCCCCTTAATCTGACTTTGTGGAGCAGGGCCCTTGTTTCTCTCCTGCACCTCATCTCCCAACTAGCACAGCACCTCCAGAACCAGAAATAAAACTTTCCTGTATTAAGCCTCTTATTAAAATAAACTGTCTAGTGTTGAATTAATGGTTAGCAACACGGGACTTGGAGTCTGGTATCAAAGGAAGGAAAGATAACAATCCATGTTAATGCAGTGGTAAAGTATTCGGGAAACTGTCACCTGCAATGACTTAGCAGTAAGATTGTATGCTAAAAGAAGTCACATCTCTGGGGGAAGTGTGAAAACCAAAGTGTTAGTAGCGTGTCTTGGTTATCATTTGATGCATTTTGCAAGTTAGTAAAGGAAAAAAGAAAGGTGGATGATTTTATAAGTAAAAATTAAAAAAAAAAAAAGGCTTCTAGGAATCTAAGACCCTGCCATGTTGGAATAGCCAATTAATTTTTGCTCCCAAAGAAAGAGGTAAAATTAAGAATGCATTTGAGGAGAAGGCCATTAAAGGCAAATATTTTTTTACAAGAATCAGATTAAGGATGTGAGCCTCATGGTATTAAAAACTTCTTGATAGTTTAGAACACAAGTGTACAACCTTTTGGCTTCCCTGACCCACATTGGAACAAGAAGAATTGTCTCAGACCACATATAAAATATGCTAACATGAACAATAGCTGATGAGCTAAAAAAAAGATCTCTTCATAATTTTCGTAATGTTTTAAGAAAGTTTACAAATTTGTGTTGGGCACATTCAAAGCTGTCCTGGGCCACAGGTTGGACCAGGTTGGTTTAGAATTTCGAAAGGAAAAGATCAGATAAAGGATCTGGTTTGACCACTTACTACTCCAGAGAGGTTCAAATATATTGAGACAAGGTTGGGGATAAAACATAAACAAACAGATTAAAGTTTTTGTCTTTAAAGGAATATAGAGTGGATACTGGAACATGAAACCGATTGCTCCTCTAAAGCCTTCAGAGAATTATACTTGCAAGAAATCTATGAAGCTGGGGTAACAAAAGCCCGTGAGCCTTAGATAACTAAAATAAACCTTGGGTCCCCCATCTCCCATGGGAACGGAGTGGACTGAAAAACTGTGCATTCCTTAAGGAGATTGAGGTATATGTGTTTCAAAATATCACAAAGTGTACTTTATCCTGTTTGCAACCACTTGTGTGCAGTTTGCACCTGCCTTGCATGGGAACTTGGCTAGATGTGAACTGGATTTTATGTGAAACACTTTTGTGTCCCTCCAAAGGAATGGGTTACTTTGATAAGCATATGGTTACCTTGCCTAGGACACATTAGAATATAGCGATCTGAGACCAGTACCACTTAACGATGTAACTCCTAATGTTGCAACTTTGAATGAGTAAAATGCAAGGTGTATCAGTACCACCCAGCTCCCAGCTGGGAGAGCTGTATGACTTGCCACATCAATGTTGGAGCAGCTGTGACTTCGGCTCTCTGAACCTCTCCAAAAACTCTTGAAATGACAACAAACTAAAGATATCTGGTAGTGATCAAGACAGAAAGACTGACTAACTCAGAGATTTGGTTTGTACATGACTCTCTCACTGTTTGTTTGGTTTTTTTTTTTTAGCATACTTCACTCTCTCACTTTTTTCAGCCTGCTTACACACTTAGTTTTTTGAGAAAATAAATGCTGGAATTCATAAATGTTTAACTACATAGTGTGTGGTTTCTTGAGTGCATATTGCTACTCAAAGAACTGGATGTTTGCTGTGACTCAAACAAAATAGAAAATAAAATTAAAATTGAAATCTCAATTGCAGCTGAGGACATATTCTTTAATTCTCATTTTGGATGTGGTCAAGGAGTATAGTGAAAGAAAGCAAGAACCTCTCACACTGTGGTGCTAGGGGTCTTGGAAAACAAAGAAATAGAAAGCTTTCCCCAGAGATCAGAATAATGCCCTAAAAATACCAAAACAAACAACAAACAAAACTCTCTTACCCTCATTGCAAGAGGTCTTTGTCACATCTATCCAGTGTGGTTTCAGAATGACCCAACTCGGTGGCAGCTAGCTATCTTCCCATCCTTTCCCTCCTGAATGAGGGTGTTCTTTGTGGTTACTCTGTCTCCCTTTAACTATTGTATTTGGGTATGTTGGAGAAAGGGTTGCAAATAATTTCTGTTTTTGCTTATGGATCTCCAGAACAAGAGGCTCACATGTGGATGTGTAGTAGAGATATGACAATGACATAAAGCCTAGAGTTTGGGAACTTGGAACTGGATGCAGTGACGGAAGGAATCTTTGGAGATGGGTTGTGTTTTCTCCATGTGTTAGGGAGAGAACAAAGGTATTTTTAGTGACCACAAGAGCTGACTGTTGTAGAAACACTGGCTGCTCATCAAACATCCCTGTGCTTGACCACATTTCGCAGTCCCCTTGCTTGTGACTTACTCTTATCATGGACTGTGAGCAAAAATGGTGTGTGTTACTTCCAGGCTGAGGCCAAAAAGCAGGCCCAAGTTTCCCTGTTATGGCCATTTCTCACCTGGCCCCTGGGTGACATGGGGAACAGAGCTCCCAGCCCCACCTTGCCCCCAACTCCCAAATGAGTATAAACAAGAAAGAAACCATTATTTAAGAAAACCACTAGGACTGCAGAAATAATTTGTTCTTTTAGCATTACCTAGCTGATACTGACTAATCGAAACTCTAAAACTTTCAAATTGGTTTATACATTAGATAATGGAAATACTGGTGACAGTCTCTTATGATAATATATTGAGATATACACCACAAAGCTGTGGGGAGAACAAAATATCATGAATAACTAAAATATTCTTTTGCAACTTGACCTTACTCCTCACATATTTTCCAGCCAACCATGAAAGCTAGGCAGTTGTTCAGAAATGTGCTCTTCTACCATCGTGGTATCATTCTAACATCTCTCTCATAAATATCAATATTTCTTAGGCTAATATTGCATTCTGTGTGACCTCTCAGACTTCAGTGTACCCCCACATGGATAGAGCCTTCATCTGGTACTAGCCAAACCACAGAAAGCACCCTCCCATCACCCAAACCTAGACCACGGCAAACTGAACACGAACGGGGTCTTGTAAGGCAGTCCAGAAATGAGGAACTGACTTGGGAATGTCAGGCACAAGGTCAGGAAGGCTGAAAGATGCTGTGAGCAGGGCCACACTTACGCCCTTGGCATTGGTTGCTTAGACACAAAGGGAGCAATCCTGCAAACAAACACAAAGGTGGCTGTAGTGTGAGGACCTGAAATTGAGGTTGAGTAGATGGTACAAAATATTAGCACAACATCAACCAAAGTGAGTAAAGAAAAGAAACCCATCACAGAAGCCTCTGGTTTGCAGTTAACAGGCAGAAGCTTTAAGCAAAGACAATTTGGATCCCAGGAAACTGAAAAGCAGACTCGACACAGTGAAGACAAGTGTACTCCATACAAGGCCATTGTTCTAACATAGAAATTTTAAACACTAAAGAAAAGTAAGTATTACCATAAACAGCACAGGAATAATATTCATGAATGTAAAGAAAAATGGTAAATTTTCACTGGCACTTTGGAAATAAGTAAATCTTTAGATATAACAAGCATATCCGCTCTAATCATCAATAAAAGTGACTTATTTTCAACTGATTCTTTTTCACTCTGATCAGTTCAAGTAAATTTGAAAACTGGTTTTAAAACTTTCAGAATATAAGATTATATTCCGGCAGTCAGTAGCTTTTGTAGTTACATTTGTTGGGTCCTATCAGGCAGGAGTACTCTGGGTCTATGTCTCAGCCTTATATAAGTGGGGATTGTTTTCCACTAAAGAGAGTTTTCAGGAAGGAGACTATATATACAGAGAGAGACTACATGTATAGACTATATATAGTATAGGAGATTATAGATAGACTACATAAGTACAGGAGGCTATCTATAGGTGTGTATATATACATGTTGTATTCATATTTACATATATATGTGTATAAATATAATATATAATATGGGTTTTTTTCTACCTCACAGCTTAGAAAATACAAATATAAACTTGGCCAGGTTATCACTGGTGTCATTCAAAAGTCACAATTCATAGTGAGTAAAAACTGAAAGGGAACACCAGCTGATCAAAGATGTCCAAATTTATTTTAAATTTTGCAAAAAGATTTTTAAATCATTGTCTTTTGAAACACTTAGGTTTGGGTTGGTTTATATTTCTGCTAATAGTTATAGAATGAAGAAAATGAGGATGAGAAGCAGAATAATAGTAACATCTCTGAAGAAAAGAAAGTCATCAAAGCTTTTTGTTTGTTTGTTTGTTTGTTTGTTTTGTATGTGGGCAGTTCCCTGGCTGGGAAACAAACCCAGGATGCAGCACTGACAGCGCCAGCACCGAAGCCCCAAGCCACTACACCACCATCAAAGCTTTTAAAGGCATCAGGATCAAGAAGAAATGAAGAATATTAGAGTAGAAATTAATTAAAGAAATTTTCTTTCTTTAGAAGGTTCATATTGGTGCCACTTTGCAAATCATGCCCATGATTAGCTATACTTTTGAAGATGTCCCTTTAATTGAGTTTATGTGTGATCAAAACTCAGCAGCAACCTCAGACTGTTTTGGTGTGCTCTGTCTTTTTAAATAACTTTCTGTATGAAATTTATAGCTTTATAAAATATTTTAAATACATGTATATGTGGGAAGGTTATGTCATTCATTCATTTATTCATCTATTATTCAACAAATATTTACTGAACTCCTGTGATGTTCCAGGCACACTTCTAGGTGTTTGAGAAGCAATAGTGAATAAAACAGAAAATATTCTACCACATGGTGCTTACATTCTATTGGGGAGAGAGACAATAAACAGACAAGTAAATACATATGCATTGCTTTGCTACATCAGAGTTGGAAGAATTCTGACAACTTTAAAATCTCTGTGAAATACATGACAAAAAGACTACTTTGAAATACTTCAGTAAATATGGAAACTTTAGATAGATACAAGGAAGAAAATAAAGTAGCCCAACTTGAGAAAAGGCAAATTTACCTATAATTGCATCTTGTTATCCTATGATCTTACCAACCTGATAATGTGGGGTGGGGTGGAGGGAGTACTATATTTGGTATTTTGCTTTTCTTCACTTACCCTTTTGTGAGCATTCTTCTTTGCTTTTAATAGTCTTCAAAAGTACATTTTAATAGCTGCAAATGTAGTCTATATACAATTTTAATGATTTTATTATTTTTGACAATTTCTTTGATAACTAAATATTTATAAATATTTATTTGCATATCTAATTATATCTTCAGCATAAGGTGTATAAAGTGGAATTATTGGGTAAATGCATGCATATTTTATGATATTTGTTGTATACTGTGAAACAGACTTACAGAAAGGTTACTCTTTCTCACTATTATTGCAACAATATAAGATAATAAGTAGATGTACAACTTCAGCTGAAACTATACATCAGTGCTGTTTTAAATTACGTATCTCTGTTTATTGGTCAGGTTGATTTGGAAATATGTTTGTTGTGTATTCACCTTTTTATAATGAATTCCTTGTCACGTGCTCTTTCTCCTTTTTCCTATTATGCTGTTAGGGTTTTTCTTCTAATATATGAGATATTTTCTACATGAGACATATATTTGTTGCAATTTTTCCAACTGGTATTTATACAAGGGCTGTACAGAAAAAATAGCCATTGTCAATATACTGAGAACAGTTACATGACTGGATACTTTCTGGACAGCCCTTGTATATGTTTTTATGATATTTTTATATTCAAAAGTATTTTTCATGCACTCAAACTTATCGATCTTTTTTGTGAATGCTTCTATTTCTCTTGTGCTTAAAAAAAACTTTCCCCATTCTAAGATTAGTAAAACATGTCTTATATTCTTCTAGTTTTTAAAAATAATTTTAGTTTTATGTTTAGCTCTTTAATCTGTGTGGAATTAATTTTGATACGATGAGGGTTTAATTTGAGCCTGTTCCAAATCGCTAATTTTTTTTATCATCATTTGTTAATAAAATAATCTATCCTTTATCTAGTCTTTCCCCCATAGGTCTGTGACACCTTCTCATCTGTTACATTTACACACATGCATGCACATGCACACGCACACACGTCTGTTTCAGAGATTGCATTAATCTGATTGAAAGGTTCTGTTTTTAAGGTTGAAGGTGGTATGTGATGGTTCTGGTACTTTTTGTCCTAGATATTATTAAAAATTACAATGATTCTTGGAATTATCTTGACGGACCCAAGGAGAGCCACGGTACGGAGGCATCTAGGACCCAGGGGAAAGCCAGGCTCGGTATAGAAAGACTGTCTCTGGCGCACACGCCTCCCACCAAAATCACAGCCCCGTGGAGCCGAGGCTCTCATTCACAGCTTTCTAGAGAAATCTGAGCCCGAACCTGACAGAATAGGGGATCTCACCTACCCAGCTCAGCAGCGAGGACACCTGCAGAAATACATTCCCAAAGCAAGGCTGGGCGGCCGTGTGAAGGTATTTGTTGCCTTTTTTCTCCCTTCTGTGTTTGCAGCGCTTCCCCGCCTTTCCTCCCGCTCCTGCGATGCCATGGCTGCGGCGTTTCAGCACTCCGGTGCGTGGACAGCTCCCATCTGCAATCCCTCCGCACTCCATCCCCGCGGCGCGCCGTGCTCCACCGCCTCCGCGCTCCATCCTCCTCCTCCCCGCACCCACTCAGCCTGGGCTCCCTTACACCATCTCCACCATCACCATCATGCTCTCCACCATCACCGGCGCCGTAACTACAGTCAACACAACTGTGTCCTGTCACTTAGCGAAAGCCCGAGGTCCGCAGGGTGGAGGGAAGAGCCCAAGTTTTCAGGCATGGGAAGGAAAGTTCAGGTGGAGGCACCTCTGAAAACAAAGAGAAACGCCCGCTGGAGAGAGAAGGGAAGTGAAGACGGGAGAGAGAGAGACCCCGGGCCGGGGGACAGATGGGGCACTTGCCAGACACCAGCAGTTAGCCAGCTGCCTCGCAACAGATTAAGGACTGTTTAGTTCAGGAAATGAACATGGCCTGGGGTGTAGTGATATTCCGGTAAAAACGGTGGATAAACTCAATCTGCGTTTCTGGTTTTCCTATGGAGAATCACCAGGGAGCAGGGTGGGGGTGACTGATGACTCATATTCACCCACACTCCCTTTTCCTTCCTTAGCCTTTATTGCAGAAACTCTAGAATTAAGTTTTTACTAAAATGTTTTGTAAAATGGAGACCCCCCCCCCCCCAAAGGTTAACTCTGTGGCCAAGAATGAAAATTTAAAATGATGGTGACGATGATAACTTAACAAATGCGGCTCCCATCGGAAAGTGCTATTTGTTCAAATGTCTGTTCCTGTCTACTAATTTCATTTCAATTTTCCAAACTTAAACCTCTTTTTGAAACAGAGAAGATGTATCTCTTGTCCAAATGGACAAAGTAGTAATGATATTCAGAGCAGATGGCCTGGCTTTGTTCATCACTAGTCAAGAACTGACTTGGATTTGGATGGCGAGATTTTGCGTGCTCTCTCAGTAAGCAGGCAATAACACCATTTTCCTATAAAAGTAAAGGGTAATAGAGTGCACAAATTGAAAAGGCATTTTATGTAACTGTTTTGTCAGGTTCTGCTTTTAGAGTGCTATCATTTTCTTTTTCAGCTGAAGGGCAGGTGGAACATCTTTCAAATATCTTGAAGGTCCAAACCCAAGTCATGAGCACCCTTTTAATTTAGCCAGGATCATTTTTTTAATAAGTGCTAGCACACATCGGAAAACAAGTGCATGAGCCTGTTATAAATATACACCTTTGGGTGGATGCTCATTAATCAGTTATGACTGAACAACAAAGTATTGGGTTTTTATTTTTCAGATTGTTCTTCTATAAAATCAACATCTTAATTAAAAATGAGATAGATCACATTTCCATATGGGAATAATGTCAGGTCACATGTAACAACCAAGTTTAAACCAGAGCACAGAAAATGCTCACTTAAAAGTTACCCTGGTACATTTATTCTCTCTTTTTAAAAGGAGACAATAAAGCAAGTTTCATCTAAACCAACTTGCTTATCATTAAAGGCATTGTAAAAAATAAAGAATAGTTACAAGCAAATATCTTCTGAAAGAAGTTTTGAGGAAAAGTCCACACAAAATACTGTTCTTGAATGAGGAATAGTAGTAATTTTTCAAAAGTTACTTACTGCTACTAGTTACACAAACACTGCCACAACGCTATCTGCCTCTAAGGTTCATTCAATTTTAAACTCAAACCATGAAAACTAGTGAAAATATGTGATGAATTGAATTTCAGAGAAGAAGAGAATTGGATCTTCTATATACTGTTTTGAGATTGGTAATATCCACAGTAAACAGTACCTATTGGTTTCCAAGCAAAAGATTTTTTAACTCCCTCATCTGTCTGCAAAGAATGGGTTAGCCCAGACTATTTTTACAAGTTCTAGCTTCTTGGAACCAGAAATTCAGGCCAGGAATCCAGTGCCTCCAATGCTGCCATCTTCCTGTGCTTAATACAATTTCCTGAGGCTGGAGAAATTTCCAAACAATGCTACTTCAGTGAGATTTACAGGCATCTGTCTCAGAAGCGACACCTTTCTCTGACTGAAATACTGTATATACTGAGCGTATTAATTTTTGTAGAGTGCTGCTGCTATCCTGGCTTCCTCTTTTATTTATTTTTCTATTAAGAGCTATTTGACTTACTTCATATTTTCGTAGCAGAACTTCCTCATTTTTATAATAGATTTAAAGGTGAACAGAAAATATGTTTTTCAGCTGTGTGTCATCATACACTGTTGTAGACAGGCTCACGGAGGGCACATCCCGTTAGAATCATGGAGGGTGAAGCAGGAAGGGCCTTCATTTCCCCAAAGGAGGCATCCGTAACTCTTCAGAACTGGTGGCATCTGCTCATTTCCGCAGGCTTTACAGAGGGACACATTATTAACCCTGGGAAGTCTATTCATGACTTTACACGCTCCCTCATAACAGAGCCATCCTCAGTAAATGGTTTCAGGATGATTAGGGTCTTCTCTGCTTTTCCATTACACAGTGACTCATCCAGAGACGGTAACTGAGCAGAGTGGTGCACAAAACACGAAGTTTGGCTATGTGCAGTCAGCCCCCACATAGCCCTCAACATTACCAAGAGAGATCCTTTTCCTCTACATCCTTCTCCTAAATTTTTATTATTTTGATTATTGTTCATTTTATCCAGATTTAACTGGAATACATTTGTTTCAGGGGAGCACTCACAGTGTGAATTACTATGCGTCTGTAACATCTAACGTCAACCCCAAGTATTCTATCTCTCTAGAGAAAACTATGGTTAATTTCCAATTCAGGTTTTTCTTGGATTAGGGACGTTTGTCTTTGGTTTGATTCTTCATGGATGTGGGAATCCACTGGTCACTGTTCTCCCAATTAAAAAAATACTTTTGTTAATTCACTTAATAAGTTCATTATTCTTCATTACTTCTGCTCTTGCCCCTGAACCTTTATCGTATCTTCTCTGGCAGACGACCATACACAGTCCTTCTTTATGGACCTATTATCATGTGACAGGGAAAATCGGAAAAAGCTGTCTGTGTGAGAGGCTAATTTTCTATGAGGTTTTCTTCTTCTTGACTTCTGAGGCAACAGAAATTTTCCCATTGTGTTTGAAATGATCCACTCTTGCCTCCTGGAAACTTTTAGCCAAATCTCCAATTCTTTGATATTGTGCAGACCACTTTCTTCATTTCTTCTCCTTAAAAACAAGGAGCCAATTCAGCTTCTGTGATGATCAAATGTCTTATGCAAATTCCCATACATTTTTATGTGTCAAGTACAATGTATGCAGTGTTCATTATGTTGTAGCTTTGGGGGCAGTAGAAGGGAAGTCGTGAGCCTGGGAAAGGCAGTTGGGGCCTCCTCTGATGTGTGATCAAAATAAAACAAAATTTTAAAATGTGAGATTTTTCTCTTTCCTTCCCCTTTTCTTCTCCCCCTTCTCCCTCCCTCCCTTTCACTTTTTTTTTTTTTTTGCTTTCCCCCCCCCCTTCTTTTCTTCATTGCTTTTGGTTGATATAAAGAGCATATATGCAAGCATGTGTGAGAAAAATTAATGGGATGATGAGAAGCTATTAAGAGCATTGGTACTCCAAAAGGAATAAGCATATTGAGGTGCTTTTCCTCTCTTCTTGAACATTGTAGCTCTGTTGTCCACAGACAGTGTGAGCTCTAACCTCAGGGGCGATGAACGTACCTTCTCAACCCCTTTGATTCATTGTAAATCCTCTGGACCAGCGCTTCCCAGACATTAACAAGTATACAGGTCAGCAGGGAAACTCTGCTGTGCAGTCAGCAGGTCAAGGTGGGTTCTGACAGTCTGCATTCCCCACGAGCTCTGGAATGCTGCTGATCCTGCTGATATAGGGACCACATTTTGAGAAGCAAAAAGGGTTTTCTTCCTTCTTCTTTAACATTCCCACCTTACATCTGATTATTAAATAATGGCACTCGCACTGCTACAAACACAAACTACTCCAAGTTCCAAGGCAATAAAACCTCAGAGAGCATAGTGCTAGTTGGAAAGCAAGTTCCACCAATAGTCTATGTTCTCCTACCTTGCCCAGATGCATCGTGCTGGGCCTCACCTTCCCAGACAGTTTTCTTAACTCTGATACCTGCTGCTGTCACCTTCTGCTTAATCATATTTGGAAGAAGCATCCCAATCGCATAGTAGTACTGGGCTTAGGGGCATCTCTGGGGCATCCCCGCTTTTCCTACATTCCTCTGGATCTTCTTCTTCAAGGAGTCTCTTCTTAGAGAAATAATCTCTTTCAAGTGTATTTTTCTTCTCTTCCCATCGATACTCCTAAGAAGCACAACTAATCTGCTTTTAAAATTGGGGCATTGACTACCAATGACTTCTTATGGGGGTAGTTTAATGGGGTATAAGAACATGCCAGTTTAAAACTTTTCTGTCCACTACATTGAGGCGGCAGAAAAACCCACACCTTCCTTACAAGTTGTCTTTGCCTTCAACTCTTTGCATTATCTGTCCCAAAGCAATCTGAAAGAATACAAGTTTTATAGACTGTTCTAGAACTCAGGACACTAAAACTCCTCTGTCACACAGGCCTCCTTCATCTGGGTCCCAGCATACTCTAATTCTGAGCTGACATCTATTTTGAGCGGAAGTTCTCAGTGTCTGATGGAACTCATTCCAATTTACTTTTAATTTTTCTTAAAAGCAAGGACAAATGAGAGCAGATGACTATGTGCGTAGCTGCTATTTTAGAGAGAGCCAGAGGAGTCTGCATGATGAATATTTATGTGGCAAGGGGACGCCCTGGGCTAGGACTGAGCTCAAGGCGACAGAGAGTTGACAGTGAGCCAGGGGCTAAGCTCTAGTTATGCTGCACTTCGGATGATTAAAGATCCCCCCTTTGCCCTTCCAGACCACTCTCCCTGCCCCCAGCATGGCTAGTCCATATCTACAAGCTGGCCAATGGTTGACAGAAAGTCACGGGATTGGGGGCCAATTTGTGACTCACAGGGCGGATGTTCCTTTGCGAGCACTTATGCAGGGAAGTCCTACAAGCCCTAATGGTCCATCTCAAATGCATCATTTGGAAAAGAGACTCCTTTCTAGTCAGCACCAAAGAATGTTGTAATCAACCCACCTCTATGATTTAAATGTAGGCTCCACTGGTGGCGAGGGGACATGCCATCTTTCAGGAAAGATTTCAAATAGAGTTGTACTGAAAAAAGGAATTTTGCTCACTGCAGTTTTCAGTTTTGGTCTAGATACACCAGCCACATATATTTTTATTTCATTCCATCTAAAAATTCCTTTCAGCATTTCTAGGGGGAAATACATATTTAGTTAAAAAAATTTGAAGTGAGATTTTAGGAAGGTGCAGAGCTGTAAGGGTTAACCTAATGCAATATACGTGGGCTGTCTGGAAAGTATCCAGCCATGTAATATGAAAAATAGGGGCATTTATGGCTGGAGTTTTTCCAACCCTTGTATATTTAAAATTTGGAAACATAACTGTCACACTTACTGATGGATGAGATAGTTGATGAGCCTTTCACGTGAGAAGTTTTATCCCTGAGATTCATTTTTCATCTTCTTCTTATAACAGAAGCTCACAAAACAAATACGGGTATAAGTTCTCACTTTATATTTGTATTAATTTAAATCTATGTGTACTTCAAATTGTTCTTTGTATTACCAAGAACACCATTTGAAATATTGTTTATTTGCCCTTGATGTTTTCATATTTCAAATAATATTTAGGCTTTATAGGCTTTATCTCTCTGGTCATGACAATGATATACTCTCCCCCCTCCCCCACCCCCAATTTGGCCATTTTTACAACATTGCTTAAACGATCTTCCCTATGACTGGTGGGGTGTGGGGGTGTGCCTGCCGTGTGAGTGAGTGACTGTGAAGGCACAGGTGCCCAGGGTGGTGTAGACAAGGCACCTACTCCGAGAGGCCAGGCACAGAACATGGGCTTTGGGTCGCAAAGAATCTGTGTTCTTTCAATTATACTTAATCTATCTAAATCTCAGATTTATTCTTTCATCTAATAAATAATAACCCAGCTTGAAGGGTTGGTGTGGAGATTAGATCATATAACATCAAAGCCGGAGGCACATGACAATACTCAATGAATATTTGTTTGTTTTTTACCCCCAACTTTAGCACCAGCTCAATATCCAGCTTTAAGCCAAGTCCTTAGCTGTTTGGGGCCTCAATATTCTTTTATTTACCTGGAGACAAGAAAATAATGATATCAACAAGAATATTACAGTAAATGTAAAACGGAGCCTTTCATTTCCAAAGCACTTTTACCTACATTATTCTAAATAATCCTCACCATCTTCAGGGAATTATCTTTCTTCTACATGTTGCAGGATCACTGTAACAATAAAAAAATTGATAGAAAGTGCTTTGAGATAATAGTTATACATATAGGCGTTTGTAGATAAGGCATGGCTATTATGTTACTCTGATTGTTTCCCACTATATTTAATGTTTCTGAAGATAATAAAATAAATGAGAATAATATATTATAAAATAACCAAAATAGATTTCATTTGAATTATTATACTTTAGGAAAAGATTTTTTCCACCTAGATTCTTTGGTTCATAAATACTAGGCTGTGTGTTTGTTTGTGTGTGTGTGTGTGTGTGTGTGTGTGTGTGTGTGTGTGTGAGCATGCATGTGTGTGTACAAATGCACTTCCTTAAGACTGAATTTTGTATGAAGAAATATACAAATAGATATTTTTCTAATGGCAACTTGAGATCAAGTGTGAATCTGGACTCTGTGGATGTCATGCTTTCAAATATCATGCTATAGAACATCTTCTTTCCTCTCCCTTATACAAATATACCACTACCTAGCTTTCTAGTTCTTCAGAAAAAGCATGGATTTGAAGTGGAAGTTAGTTTCTACCTTGGGCTCCCTAGAGGGTGTGGTGAGTTACTCTCCAAGTACTTGGAACAATCTCTAACTAAAGAGTCTTTGGGGACCCAACCAGCAATGGGAAAGATCGTTTCTGAGGCTCGCATGATCTGCTTAAGGGCTCTCTGTGGTGATCAAGCACATTTCAATGCCCAGGTCAAGCTTGGCACTCTGTTAGGCATGGCATTATCTCAATGCTTCAAGTAGAATGTCAAGGTCTTTGATCTGGCATTTTAGCCAAAGTGAAATATATAAATAAAGACCAAAAAGATGGTGATAACTGGAAAAGATGCAGACATCTAGGATTTAAATAGTTTTAGTCATCTTTCAATGAAGAAATGAGGACACCATGGTTTCTGTAAGTTACGCTGTTGGGCTACCTAAGAATTTCTGTTAACACCTTGGGCACATTTAGGTTTCTGGAATGCTAAATCTGGAATAGATTTTAGGGAAGGAAAATGAGGCTCTGAGAGGGGCAATGACTTGCTGAGGGTTACACAGGTGTTAGGTAGCAAAGATTAAAACCTCTCTGCTACACTTAGAGGCAGAAGAGCACAGTAGTAAAAGTGCACGGGGACTGAAGATTACTTGACTTTGAATCCATTTTTTGCTTCTTAGTAGCTGTGCAGCCTTGGAAAAGTCATTTGACTTCTCTGTGCCTCAGATTCCTCATCTGAAAAATGTTGTTATACTCGTTTCATACAGTTGTTTTCTAAGGATTAAATAATGTAGTATATAAGAGTATGTAAGTGCCTTGTGCATAATAAAGACAGCTATAACAAATAATAAATTATAGCCATTATTATTGTTATTAATAATACCACCAGGATAGAAAACCACTCCTGCTTCTTCATGTGATACCAAGTCTAATGTATCTTTTTATACTTGTTTGAGCAATTCAGAAAAGTTAAATGAGAACCAAGTCTTTTATATGAAAAAAAGTACAGGCAAGTAAAAATGCTATGTCCTGGAGAACATTCTTGTCTAGCACAGTGTTTTTAGTGCCTTAAATATTATCAGTTGAAGTTCTTATATAAAGTAGCAGTCTATTCAGACTTCTGAAATGAATTTGCCTTTAGTGCAAAATATCTGTTTCATCTTAAGCATGAAGCCCGGTGACCCAGGCTTGCGTATTCTCCCCGGGAACTTCTCCTGTGTGCTGAGCACAGAATAAAGATATAGATTGAAGCAAATTTATTTCAGATATTATAGATTGCAGGCTCAGCTATGTGTGGAAGTGAGCCATGAAAAATGCAACCTCAACTCTCCCCTTGACCCCATAGTAATTTATCTAGGAAATATTGTTGAGCTCCCTGAACTGTAACATAAGTAACTTACTCCCAGAAGCTTTAAATCTCTTGTAGGGGGCAAACCAGTGCTATGCCTTGTTCTCTAGGCACTCTGTGCTGTGGCTTGAAACTGTGACATCACCCAGCATGCTTCACGAGGCAATGAGCTGATGTACAATGTGCCTAGGCTAAGCTCTCCTAGGGAAAAATGCTTAGTAAATGAGGGAGGAAATTAAAAGTCAGCTGCAAGGCCTTCAGTGTGTCCTACACATAGCTAAACAGAAGGGGAAACCACCACCTCACTTACAGAGAAACATTTTGACTACTTTATTCATTTATTCTCCATGTATTTATTGAGCACCTACTCTGTGGCAGGCACTGTTCTAGGCACTGAGGGTAGGTGGTGAACACAAGAAAGTCTCTGTGCTCATGAAGTTGACCGTTTTTGTGCCTGACACTGTGTTGGGGATACACAAATGAATGAGACCCAGCTCTTCACTGTAAGGGGTTCAGAGAAGAAAAAGGCAATAAAATGCGGTGTAGTTGGGCTGTGTAGCTACCCATGACCCCTGAATATCAGTGAGGGCTTCCTGGAGAAAACAATTTCCAGCATGACTGAGGGCAAATAGCAGTTAATCAGTGGTCACTGTAGGCAGACAGGGCACCTTTTGCCAAGGCCCATACAAGTGAAAGGAAATAGCAGGTGGCTCAGGGTGGCTGCACGACTGGATGATGACACTGGACTGATAGGGACCTGAGGAGGAAGGGTGTCAGAAACCATGTCACACAGCTTTATGCTTTATCTTAGGACAATTGGTAGCTATTGGTCAAAGTCAATTAAGGAGTGATATGAGCAGATTTCAACTGCCATACAGAGACTAAACTGGCAAAAGGCAAGACTGGCAGCAAGGCCACTGTAGAGAGAACGCTGCCATTCTAAACAGGTGAGACAGGATGGGGCTTAAACAAAGGCGGTGAAAATGCAAGGAAGAAAACTGGGCAGCTCTGAGAAACTGTATGGAAGTGATTGTCTGGAAGTGCGTGGTGGGGAAGAGGGCGGAGTGGTAGCTGAGTCCCAGGATGCTAACCTGGGACACTGTACAGAAGATGATGTCAGTCACTGAGAGATGAAGGTGGAGAAGCAAATTCAGAACGAGGAACTCTGATGAGCTCAGCGTTGAACATACTGAGTTTGTGGTGTCTGTGGGGCAGCTAAGTGGAGGTGTTCGGTAGGCAGAAGGATAACATGGAGCCTGAAGGTCACGAGAGAGCTATGCACGGGAGTTTTCCATAGGTAGGTCGTCACATCACGGGGAGGATCCCGGAAAACACCACATTCAGGTGGTGAGCACAGAGAGAGGTGATTGAGCAGGAACGGCCAGAAGGCTAGGGGGGAAATCAAGGGTCTGTGGAGTCACAGAAAAATGTGGGAGAATGGGAGAGTGTTAGGAAGGATGAAGTCATCAGCATCCAATCCTGGTAGACGTCACCCGTAATGCGTACTGACATTTGCCTGTTGGACGTTAGCAACAGAAAGGTTATTCACTAGTAGAGTGACCATCTGTCTGGGTTTGTTTGGAACTGTCTCAGTTGATGCCTGCTATTCCAGCATTATTATTAGTAGTACCCCCTACTATCTAAGTTTGGGTAATAGATTACATGGTCATCCTGGTCATCGGGTGGTAAAAGCAGTCAGAGAGGGATTGCAGTGGGGGTAGAGGTGAATTGGAAGAAGGTGACATCCAAAAGGGAACGTTCTGACGTGGTGTGGTGGGGCTATCAGAGAGGGAATTTTAATATCTGATGGTCACTGAACAAGACATATTTTGAAGTTGCTTCCAGTCCTGGAAATAGTTTATAGCATTATTTCAATGGCCTTTCCTTAAAATCAGGGAGAAAGAAGACCCTGGCCTATTTCCCATCTCCACACGTTACAGAGCTCAATGCTATTTTGCAAAGTCAATAAAAGCAGAAATGTATAAGCTGATTGAGTCCTTTAAGAAAGTACCACTAGTCCTAAATTAAGCAGAAGAATTATTTTAGCTTATAAATTACCTTGTATGATGAAGCATTACCAACAATAATTAGGTTAGGAGGAAATATCCCGCCTCTCCTTGCAGATACTGTTGACCTTGGAAAGCTAGGATAAAAGGAACATGCCTTCAAGTTTATTTATGTCTTCTGATTTTTGGAACTTCCAGATTAGATCAAACCGATGTCTGAATGTAAACATTTATATTTCAAAGGAGAAAGATATTTAAAAGGAGAAATGATATCTATACCATTTAGGTGGCAATATCATTAGGGATGTAACCGAGGTGATTAAATACTCCATTGCTACCATAGGTGAAATAATATCTCAGACAACGGAACGTTCTGTAAAATGGAATGTTTGGGAGGCCTGTAAAGATATGGCATTACGTAGGGAGGCAACCAAAAATGTCAAGTCCCTTTGCCTTCCCTGCAGAAGGGTGACAAATACAAATAATAGAACAACCGTAAATGTCCACGGGTAAGTACCCTTTCTCATTGCTGTTGAATTTGATTATTGCAAGCTTCAGGCCATAGCCCATCTCTCCACTCCCTGGCCCCCACTGTCCTTGGTTCTGTTTTGAGTAATTAGGTACCTTGGGGTTAGGATATGTGAACTTGAACGGTTGCTTTTTACTGTTAAGGTTCAAATGACTACCTAAAAAAAAAAAAGGTGGGGGACGGGGGATTTCTGTGAAAGACACTTCTATTTGAAGAAAGAGGCCAATGGGAAAGGCATAAATTGTACAGCAGCCGTAAATTCTCTGCTATATCCAGGCCTGTGAATGGCCCCGTAAAGCATGCTGTAACAGAAGAGAATCTTTCTTACTTCTTGCTGCCTCTTAGGGCAATTAATAAAGGAGCAATCTATTACTAATCTGACCATACACTATTACGTTAATGAGACAACGTAACTAAAAAAAAATTCCCAAACATATTTCAAATAGTTGTATATTTATGCATTCAGGTTGTCGTTAATACCATTATGCCATGCATACTGTTGTAAAGACAAGCTATCCTCTATCTAACCTAATCAGACCTGTAGCATAATGTACTGCTTTTCTACTCTAAGATTTAATCAATTCGCCCAGACCTTCTTCATATCATTTCTGTTTTATTTCTCTTGTTTTGCAGTAGCAGCAGCCTTGGTTTTGCTACTCTTTGGATGGCTCGCACCAGATAGGACCTGAATGTCCTGCTGCTTCTCAGGAACAGAAAGAAGACCCTTGATCTGTCTGTTTCAGTGGCCACCTGGTAGTAAAAAAACTGTTGAATGGGCCGTGGTTTCAGCAGACTATCACGTGAATGGGACCAGTCTCTCTTCTTCCCAACTATCAGAAGTTAAGCATTTGGGAAGGAGATTTGGCCAGGATGACCCATTTACAGGCCGGGCTCAGTCCAGAGACTATAGAGAAAGCTCGCCTGGAACTGAATGAAAACCCGGATGTTTTACATCAGGATATTCAGCAAGTCAGGGACATGATCATCACCAGGCCTGACATTGGATTTTTACGTACAGATGATGCCTTTATTCTGAGATTTCTCCGAGCCAGGAAGTTTCACCAAGCAGATGCCTTTAGACTCCTGGCCCAGTATTTCCAGTACCGCCAGCTAAACCTGGACATGTTCAAAAACTTCAAGGCCGATGACCCTGGAATTAAGAGGGCTCTCATCGATGGGTTCCCTGGCGTGCTGGAAAACCGAGACCACTACGGCAGGAAGATCCTCCTGCTCTTTGCAGCCAATTGGGACCAGAGTAGGTAAATGTAGATGGCGTCTTTACTTGGCTTTTCTTTTTCTAAGCACAGTCACTGCATGTTTGGGGCTGGATGGCTTTATAGATAATGGGCTTTTATTCAAAAATATATATTCCATGCACCCACGAAGAACGTGTTAAGGTTGCAAATTTGCTGTCATCAGAGGCAATTCCAGACGTGTAGTGGTGTTTTGGAACAATAGAACCACAGTTTTAGAATTTGTAAGATATCTTAAAGGCCATGATTCTCTTCATCAATGTGAGTCATTTATTTTAATAAAACTGAAAGCTTGTCTTCTAGAAGAACCTTCTATTCTGTATTTAGTGTTCTCATCTTAAAAAAACAACAATGGATTCAGTAGATGGCGTTAAATCAAGTGTTGTCAACTCATAAAATAATTCCTTAGATCCTCTCCATGATTTTAAAATCTTACATTTTTCCTGAGTGCTAGACCTTTTTATCCAAATGTATGCTAGGCACATCTCCCTGAAAGTCCTATAAAGAAACCACAAACTTGACATGTCCCAAACTGAATGTGTCACCTTCCCTGAGATACCTGTCCTTCCATCCATCTGTTCTCTCAGGCCAGAAATCTGGGTGTCATTCTGGCCAGCATCTTGCCTTTGCTTTGCACATCCAATTAACCACCAAGCCCTAACCTTTCCTTCTTAAAAGATCTCTTAGACCTCTTCCTTCTGCTCCCATTGCTGCTGCCTCAGTTCAGGTTCTGATAATTTCTCACCTGCATTATTGCAACAGCTTCATGAAGCCTGCCTCTGGTCTAGTATCTTCTGAGCCATTTCGCCTCCCATAGCCAGAGGGATCTTTCCAAAATGTCACTCTTCTGTCATGTCATGCTCCTGATTAAAATCCTTCAATGACCTGCAAGGTCTTCAAAGTAAAGTAAGGCCCTTTATGACCCACCTTGCATGTCTGCTCTTTGTCCTCTGCCCTTTTTTCTGATCCAACTGGTTGGAAGTATAAGCCTTGTCTTAATAGCTGAAGCTTTCCTATGCCGCCAAGACTTTGGACTTGTCCCATCAGACACTGAAAGGAGAGACCAGCCACTTCTCGTCCTGATTCTCCCCAGCCTAGGTACCATCTGCCTACTGATTGATATACATCCATGGATCTTCAAGAAGGTAGAATTCAGCTACCCCAACCCTTTCTAGTTAGGTCCCCTTCCTCTGTTCATATCGCCATTGAAGCATTTATAACAGGAGAGTAAGAACCACTTTTAGCATAACTATTTTTGAATACTCATCACATACTCTGCTAAGCATGCATATACATTATCTCATTTAACCCACCAAGAGCATTGCATGGCAGGTATATTATTATTCCTTTTTTACACTTGTTGGCACAAGGCTTTGAGAAGTTCAGTAAGTCAGTGTCAAACAACCAGCAAAATATGGAGAGGGAGTTGAGCCCTGGTAGTCTGATTTGAGAGCAAGTTATCTTAACTCGATTTCATTGTAATTGTGTGTTTACTTATATGCTCTTTCTTATCCCTCATCCCAAGACTGAAAGTTCCTGTTTATCTCTTTGGCATACGGCACAATGGCCAATATATGCTGAATGAGAAAGAGTGCATGAGTCAGTCTCCAAAACTTCACCTGTGGCTGGAGCTGTCACAGAGGTGTCGCCATTGACATTTTTATATTACTTGGGAAGACACAGGTTTAGCTTTGAAAATATACTAAAGATCCCCTCTCTCGGTATAATTAAAAGGAATTTCTAGGGTACCCCCTCACTTCCTCATTATCATGACTTCCTCTCTTAAAAATGATGATAACGCAGGACACCTTCGCGACCCCTGCTTATTTTCTGGTTAACTAACCCGGATAGGACATTCTCACCCTGAGAAGGTATTTGAGTACCTTCACCCTCTCAGTCCAGAGTTCAGCTGGGTCTGTTCCTAAGCCTGAGGTGCCTTTCCAGGTTTCTGCTCTGCTATTCCAAGAACATTAAGAATGAGCCTCTCATGCCAGTGTTTTGGGTCTTTACAGTCACCCATCCCTCATTTACTCAAAAAACATTTAATGAGTATGGACCTGGTGCCAGGGCTTGTACTAAAGCACTGAGGAGAAGGGTGAAAATACAAGGTCCCGGCCAGCAAAGAGCTCATTGGGCAACCCACTGTCCAGCGGTGGTGCAAACGCATATGCCGCTAATGCCCACCTACCGGGGGACTTCTTCTGAGACACACAGACCATCACCACAGGCACAGAGGAAGTGGCTGTCCTTTTGAGAATGGTACATTAACGTTCGGGTTTGGGAACAGGAAAATTTTGATGATTCCAGAAAATAATCAAGCTGACTTCATTTATGCCTAGTGGTAAGTGTTCTGGAACTTCCATCTGCTAAGACAGATGATGATTTACACATAGGGAAGTAAGTCATAGCAAAATATCTTATTTTGTATTAGCATTTGGTCTGTATATATCGCAAAATGTGTTAGGAAGTAATAGCAAATAGTAATAGCAAGAAGCGCGACTCTCCGAGGGAATAATCCAAATGTTTATTATTATGATAACCTTGAGTGAATTACATCACTTATTTGTCCCTCAGTCTCCTCATGTGTAAAATAAGAAGCTTGAAGTAGGTAATTTCTGAGATACCTTCCAGCTCCAATGGCTCGTGAATGTGAAGCTCGTTCAGCCCGATCCTATGGATGGAAAGGGATTTCCAAATTCGCTTTATAGGCTCCTCACCCACTAGGCTTTTTGAAGTAATCTCTCTCGTTCTCTCACCCCCTCCCCCACTTCTCCAAGGCTGGGTCTACTTGAGTCATTATTTTTCAAACTGTACAATACTATATGTCCCAAATATTTTGATTTTAACGAGGTGAATGATAAAGCTATTTCATTGATAGCCAGAGAGCATTAGAAGCAAACAATCATCAGTTAGAATGTGGATACATTGTCACATGATTTACTGGTGATGTGACGTGGGACAAGCAACCTCTCTGAGACTTAGTTTTCTCCTCTATAAGACCAGGGTGATAATGATAACTATCTAGTAATGTAAGTGGAAGGATTGAATGAAATTATCATTTAGAAACGCGATTCGTTGTTCGGCACATAGAAAGCATGTGGTAAGCAATATTAACTTCTAGAATTATCCTTAATATATAAAACATCCCACCACAAAAATAATAGAGCAGAGATGGGATATACATTAAAAATATAGACACGAATAAAATGGGAGTGGGCTGATGGGTCGATCTGCCTGCATGCCTGACCTAAGCACTTGTTTTCTCCCCAAACATGTTCTCTGTCACGGACCCAGCCTTAATGGGGCCAGAAAGGTCTGGAAAAGTTGGCTCAGCTTTGCAAAATAATGACTTCACTCTCGTGGGGCTTCTGAGATGACCTGGAAGTGATTTGAATGTCTCTATGATAGGTTTACTGAGATTAAAATGGTTATTATATTTATTAAAATGATGTCAGTCTCATTCCTCTAGACCCAGATACCACGACCAAAAGCGCAGAATGGTGAGCAATGGCAAGCACCAGGCGCGTGCGCACACGCAGGCCCCCGCCCGTGGGGTAGGTGCGCCCGCACGGCGCAAGCGCGCTCTGGGCTATGGCGCGTAAATGGCCCCTTCCAGAAACTGGGCCTCGGCAGGGAGCTCTCTCACTTCCGCACTTTCTGAGGCTGCCAGGCTGAACCGAAATGAATTAGATCAAATCAGCACCCACATATTCACTAATATTGTAACACGAAGCTGCCGCTTTCAGGGTCACCAGCTTTCTACATAATGGGGACCCAATGGGGCTCCCTTGCTCAGGGAGCCCCTTAACCTTTCCTGCCTGGACTCTTGTGGACATTGGCGAGGGTTCACAATTCGCTCCTTAGGATCTGATAAATCTCTTTCCTGTTCCTTTCTGAGTTGCATACTTGCCCTTGACCCTAAAGCCTGATTTGCCCAGGAATGCCCTTCCCACAGAGAGGAAAATGTGAGCGCAGAGGAGCGCGTCTGATTTTTCTGGATTTCACCCACTTAAAAAGAGAGATGAACTTGGCCAAGTTATTTTACTTTCTGGAGTTTCAGTTTCGCCAGGTGGAAATGGATATAATATCTGGCCTGTGGAGCTGTTGCAAGAACTAACCTCAACTGCCCTCTTTGATGATGTCCAAGAGGCAGAACAGAGCAGTGGTTAAATGCACCAGCTCTGAAGCCGGATGCCTGGCTTCGAATCCCAGCCGCCTCCTATCCACCCAACTGGTCCTGAGCAGGTTGCTTAAATGCTTATTACCCTCAGTTTCTCACCTGCAAAGTGAGGGTGACAATGATCATAGTTGGTATTCAATAAATGGTAGTTGTCTCTTAAGCAAAAGAATTCAAATCAGGCAAATAGCTAGACTACTGGGTCACAAGATGCACTTTTTAAGAGTGGCAGGATTTGACACCATTACCAACTTTTCTCCACCTGGAAAAGTATGAAATAAAAAATGCAACCCCAAGCCAGCATGTTCCAAAGTCTTGTGTGGTAGCTCAGCTGTGGCTCAGAAGTCACCTGGTCTTAGGGCCTCTACCTTTTGTGTTTACGAGTATTATGTTCGCAGGACATGAAAAAGGCATTTGGGGGATCCAGGCAGCAAAATCCCCACAGTAGACTACAATAGTGCCCATTAGTACTGTGTGTAGACCAGCTGGCTCCCAAGTACTTCAGTAGGGGGAAAACGATCCGAAATGCATTGCAAGTAATATTATATAAAATGACACTGGGCATTCGTTTGTCAGTGTAGTGTTTCTCACAATCGAAAGCTCAGAGATCAGCAGCCAGGTTGAAAAGTAGTTGTAAGTTGGTTCTGTAAGAAAGCTGAAGCACTTTAAGTATGAGCGAAGTTAGGGTAATTTAGTAGAGAGAATAGGGGCTGATGAACAACTTGATTACTACCTTCAAGTATACAAAGTTATTGTAAGAAGGCAATTAATCCAGTTGGCTCTCTCCCCATCATATGGAACATGAGATAAAAGATTTTGATTGAAGCTCAACCAATTGGAATGAAGATTCAGGAGCTGGAGCCTAGACCTCAGACCCAGGGCCAGGATGAGGGTGAGGAAATCAGCCCTTTGCCTGGGGTGCAAAATTTAAGGGGGCACAAAAACACTCAGAAATCAAAGCAAATAATATTTTCATAAAATAGTTTCCAAAATTAATTTTAAAAATCCCTGATGAAAACAATCATAATTTTAAAGAAGGCAGGATAAGAATTATTGATTTCCTTGTGCCTCTAGCAAGAGTATAGCTTGGCACAACACTGCTTAGGCCAATCAGAGTTCTCCAGGAAGGAGCCTTAAGTTGGCACCTAGTCAATCACATTATGGTACATAATACTGTCCATCCATGTACTGTACAGCTGCATAGGATGTTACAGTTGTCAGGCATTTCCATGTACATTTTCTGGTTAATGCTCATAACCATCCATGGATTTTTAGTATCACTAAGTGACAGATAATGAAGAGGAGAAGATACTTTCTAAATGGGGAACTGTATGACTCATCAATGGAGAAACTTAGGCTCAGGCTCAGGGCTTACAATTTCAAGCCCATTCCAAAGACATTTGGAGCCAATTGCTCAGCCCCTGAGGGATGAGAGTTTTAAAGTCTCTGTGGACCATCCGAAAGGCTGTCGGTGGATTTCTTGGTGGTGGATGAGTGTGTGGATGAGTGCGAGTCGCCATAGAGCAGAGCTGAGACTGGGGGCGGTGGTTCTCCAAGGGAGCACAGTTGGCACCTGGAGCTGCTCAGTGCTTCCTGTAGAGGATTGTGTCGAGCACTGTGATATGTTTAGCATCCCCTCCCCCTGGGCTTTGTGACAACCAAAAGGACCACCTTCACATTTCCAAAGGCTTCAAGGGAGCTGGAGCCCACTTTGAGAATTCCTGACGGGTAGTGTCTAGAAAGGTCCTAATATAACTTTCAATGATACCCTTCATTAAGCACCATCGTGCCAAGTGTTTTACATACAGAGGGTGCTAAAAAATGTACACACATTCTAAGAAAGGAAAAAAACTGTATTGAAATTGTAATTCTCAATATATACTGCTAACAAAAGATGAATGCAAATCACGTTGGACTTCTGCAGTTGCAAGAGGAGGTCAAAGTGGTCACCATCAGCATCAGAAACCCATACATAACATCTCTTACTATGGGTATGCATTCCTGTGGCACCCCAGTACATATTTTCTGATCCCATGGGGGTCTATGCTGTGTATAGATAATATACAACAGAGATGCCACTCTTCCCCAGACTGTCTGAATGTGGAGACTCTGCTTTTCCATTAAGCCCCAGCTAGCTATGGTCTCCCTCCTACTGAACTCCTCCTAACAATCCAGATCTGAGTCATGGGTATGTTGTGAAGTGGCCAAGTGGCCCTGGGTCCCAAATGATGGTTTTTCACACGGCCCCTCAGCTTTCTCTTCCAGCCAAGAAGCAGAGAGAGGCTCGGTGTGAACAAGACAGCCATGTCATGGGGCTCAGCCTGCTAGGAGTGTGCATTAGGAGTGGGGTGCACCAGAGGTTGAGGCGATGACGAGGGCTCAGGGCTGAGGGCCTGTCTAATGTAGGTAGGCAGGAAGGAAGTGATGAGCATCTCACAGCTTCCGTTTGAGGAAATGAGAAAGTGGGCGGAGTGCTGACCCGTAGACAGTGGGACAAAGCCCCATTCATGTCTTCCCTCAGTGAACAAACTGAGCAGCGACAGCTGTCCAGGCAGTGCTCCCGTTCTGAGCTCGGCGTCCCAGAACAGCATCTCCCACGGGGCTTCCCGGTGTCCTCCGGGCATTAACTGACAGGAAGATGAATGTTACTAGGGTACTTGACCTTCTTGCCTTCAGAAGTGGGACAGCAAGGACACTGTCATGTTTACTTTATAAATGTAGAAAACAACCTGAAACCTGTCTGTTCCTAGGGAGCATTCTTTTTCTGAGATGGCATTCAGCTGTTCCTTGTCCCCTCCCGCTATGCAGTCATTTATTTGATGGATGTGCTGGACATAGCAGCTCCTTCAGACGTCACCTGTTATTGCTGACCCGTGACAACCTCCAAAGGGCTGACGTGGCAAACGTCGCGACAGCTCTGGGGTGGATTTGGCAGTGGGAGATGAGCACTAAGTGGGTTCTTCCTCCTGATTAAAACCCCGAGGCAGTGAGTGGGATATAACTCTTCCAACTATAAATAAGACAGTTGATTGAGGTTCACCTTTAGCTGTTGCAAGAGCATAAAAGAGCTTTTTACAAGTAGCAGGAGGTTTGTTCCTCCTTCAGTTCAGCTGTCCTCAATGTAAGAATTGTGACACAGAAGGAGACTTATTTCTAATGTATTAATGCCCGGAGAGTGGTGAGGCAAAAAGAGCTAAAGCAAGCCAGGTGGGTTTTATGCGGCTTACCTGTATCATGAAAGCACCCTGCTCCCCAAATCCCAAGGCCTATCGAGGGAAGTTTAAGGAAACGTTTAGCTGTCCCTTCTTCCTACCGAGACATACCCAGCATCGCTCCGGTAGGGATCCGTTTTGCAGGGCTGATCTTAGGAATGAGCTAAAATGAACTGAGGAGAAGGGGTTATTACAGCCACAAAAACCGACACACTGGTGCTTCCCACGTGGCAGGCAGCGATGCTCTTAGGCCGGCAGATGATGAAGTTGGGGTTCAGAGAGATTAGGTGGCCCACCCGAGTTTCAACAGCTGCTAAGAGGCTAAATCAGGCTGGATCTCAGGCCGAACTCCACAGCTAAATACCGTGCTGCAAGCTCATCACTAGAACTCATTTGTCAATTTGGGGGCCACTAAATCAGACATTCAGGAGGGCTCTCGGTGAGGTTTCAGCAAACAAGCCCCTACCGTCCCTCAAGGTTTCAATGTGGGGAAGGGTCTCAGGTCAGCAGGCAAATCCTGTTGCCCCTACTCCAGTCTCACAGAAACCAGGCAACTCAAGGGTTGAAAATCCCATTCAGTCTCTGCCCTAATGATGTTACAGTAATAACGGTGACAACGACTACTTCGGAGTATTAAAAATCCTAGCCCAGGGAGCTCCCTGGTGGTGCAGTGGCTAAGGCTTCGGCGCTGTCAGCGCTGCGGCCTGGGTTCGATTCCCGGCCGGGGAGCTGCCCACGTACCAGAATCCTAGCCCAGCAAAGGAATCTGGCCATGTCTTGAAATACGTTAGAACAAGTGGTCTTAATACGAGTCTGGTTTACGGTACGATGGAAGGAGGCTGACCGGGCGTCCTGTGTTAAACGGGACAGGAGATGGTGGTCCTGTTCCATTTCTAATGGTGCGGGGTCCTCATTGCCTGGTCATTTAGCCCCGTGAGACGAGGCCGACCGGACGTGCTGTGGGAAACGGGACAGCACGCTGTTTTCCGTCCCGTTTCACACGAACGTCTGGCCAGCCTAGATGGAATTCATCTTTGCCTGCCCAGTCCTTGTATTAAAATGAGGGCGCATATTGCAGACCTTCAGCTGGAAAGCAGAACCCCAGCTCTGCAGCTTACTAGCTCTGTGACATTGGCTCCCCTGGCCCCCGGGTCCTCCTTGTCGGGTCGTGATCACGTGCACCTGGGAGCGCTGGGGGGTATTGGGGTCCTCCTTGCCTGGTAGTAATCACATGCACCTGGGAGCGCTGGGGGGTATTGGGGTCCTCCTTGCCTGGTCGTGATCACATGCACCTGGGAGCGCTGGGGGGTATTGGGGTCCTCCTTGCCTGGTCGTGATCACATGCACCTGGGAGCGCTGGGAAGTATTGGGGT
>PVJL010012724.1:0-35694 GCA_004026885.1 Lyroderma lyra | reverse complement strand
TCTGGTGAAAATACTATGTAACTGTGTGCTGTTGCATATCTCTTTCCAACTCCATGTTCAGTGACATCACTAGAGTAGCTTGAAATTGGCCATGGTAGGAATATTTACACCATAGAAATCAGCAAAAGCTGCGAATCAGGGCTTTTGTCCCTGGACAGCCAGTTGTTAAAAATTTACTGGCTCACCGTTTGTGATGAGCCTGAGCTTTCTAAGCAGAAATGGCATGAGCATTTGGAGTTTGAACACTGCTGGGAGGAAGGGGATGGGAGAGAAGGTGGGAGGAGCACCTCTGTCTGCTTTGTACCCTTGAATATACACAGGATTGGAGAAGCCATCTGGGGAAATGTGACATTTTCTCTTTTCATGCAAAGGTACTAAAATATATCTGAGGGCAGAGATCACTCCGAGGGAGGCCACCTGCTAGAAAAGGGAATAACAGACTTGTAGTGAACGAACACTATTAGTACAGCCATTGGCAGCTGCTGAGAGTATTGACTGCCAAGGTTCACAGCTGCCCCTCTCCAGAGAACTGCCCTCGGCAGACCAGAGCTGTCTTGCACGGAAAGCTGTGCTTCCCATTCCTCCCGTGGTGACAGCCCATAGCCCATCACCATCTGGGATGAGGTAGAAATGGCCGGACCCCTTTCCTCCAAGCTGGGACAGCCCTGTGGTGTAGGTCTTGCTCCAGAGCTCCCCGTGGGTCAGGCTGAAGCTCACTCGGCCGAGACTACGTCCTTGATAGCTCCTTGCCCTGCCCAGTGCTGCTTCACCTCCTTCTCCTGAGAGTGCTCCTCAGTAAACCAACTGTTCAAGACTCCCGACCTCAGATAGAACCAGAGAGAGAGATTTCATCAGGAGAGGAGCTGATGACTGATCACGAGTTGGGCCACGTGCTGGCTTCCAGGTCTGTCCTCTGTCCCAACACAGTCATCCCGGTTGGATCATGCTCTCAGGAAGCGGCTGTGTGAGTGAACCCACATCTGCAAGTTGAAAGACCAGGCCACTACCACCGCTGAAAACCCTTCCCTGAGCACCGCATTGAGATGGGAGCATCCTCCTGACCCCTCCGGGACCCTGGTCCTGGGCTGGTGCCCAGGAATGCAGGCTCGGCAGCGCTGGGATCTCTCTACAGAGATAGCAAGCTTCAGGAATTGTGGAGACCAGTGGAGGCTGGGTCCAGAGACACCCCGGACTTGTCCCTGAGCACTGTTGGGCTACTCACAGTGGAGGAAGCCGCTCGCATCAGAAGGAGCGAGGAGGCAGTGACGTGCACAAGTTGCAGAGGTGCGGGTGGCTGCACGTGGATGGCTGCCTTCGGACCTCAGGGGGGCCCAGTGGAATTCCAGTTCATCGCTGAGGAGTGAGAGGCCCTGGGAGCGAAGGAGGAGCTGCTAGGGCGTTTCGCATACGCTCGCTCATTCAGCAAATGCTGTGGCGCCCCCCATGGGCCGTGCTGCCCTGCACTGTCTTCGGCCACGTCCCCTGGAAGCAGGCTGCAGGGAGCCTGCAGGACTCTTCTCAGCACCAGCATCAGTAGAGGAGTTATGGAAGCAGGCCCGGGTAGAGGGGAGGTGACCTGTGACCAGAGGTCTCAGCCACTTTTGCAGGGAGCTCGGCAATCGGGACGGCCCTTTGGAATTGTTCTGAAGTTGGGGCAATGGGGCCAGGCCTTCATACCCCCAAACCTACAAGTCCTTGATGTGGGCTACCTTGGTGGAGGAGCAGCAACCTTGGAAGAGGCCTCCCACCAGAGAAGGGCTGATCAGTGAGCCAGCACCCTGAGCAGATTGGGGGATGTACACGTGATCCTGAACTTGTGCTCTGGGCAGCAGACTATGTCACCCATTACACAGATCCCTTTCAACAGGGTGAAAGGGAACAAAACCCCCACGTCATGGACATTGCAGTCTCATGAAGGGAGACAGACCCTAAGTAAACAGGATGAACCTGAAAATGCCATCGGAGTGATCCTCTCTGGGCCAGTGAGCTCACAACTTTAACTTTTCTTATTCTTGATGGTGTACACTTTCTAAGCATTCAGTAATGAGTATGTGTCACCTGGATAACCAGAACTCAAAGATTAGCTTAAAAACCTTTTGGAAGAATACATAGGTAAGAATAGTCAAGATTAATTTTGACTATGTAGACGCATCAGGGGAGCTTGCCTATCAGCCGCTTAAATGGTGTGAGGCAGAGACAGGGAGCCCCGCGACAACTACAGGAAGGGACCACGCCCAGTGTGCCAGTTGGGTCTGGGATGCGGTTGGCATCACAGCAAGGTGTGTAAGAGAAGGAATTACTTGTGAGTCAGAAAGTCTAGGTTGCTGGCTGTGTCCCTGCTCAACCTCTCCGAAGCTCAGTTCCCAGAGCTGCGTCATCTTCTGAGGTTTAATGCACGTGACATATGCTCGTGGGGGTAGAAGGACTTTACCCAATTCTGAGCAGCTCACAAGCCCTGGGAAAGGGTGCTAGGGATGATTATTAATACAGTCATCAACAGTCACTCTCAGTCAATGAAAGTTTTTATATAAAAAAAAAATAGAGAGAGAGAAAGTGCTTTCTAGTTGAATGAAAAAACTCTATGCATAAAAACATTGCTACATTCTAAATAAATTTGCTAATTTTGAAAAACCCGTACATTGAGATCTAAATGTCCCCAGATCACAAAATGCTACAAGTACAGCCTTGAATGCAATTTAACAACCACCACAAAGAGCTAAGAAATGGAATTTGGGTGTCATTATTAGAAGTTCCCTCCCAAGGGCCAGTCTTTTCCTGTGCTGAATCAGTGAGCTTCCCTCGTCCTGACGAGCGGGACTAGGCCTCCTATTTGGAAATTCCTTCTAAATATCTGGTGAGAATTTGACGGTGGCCTGCCTCCTATTTCCCGTCACCCAAAGCTTCCCTAATAGGAGCCATCTCCAGAGACATTGCCTGACCTCCTCCACCTGAAATCTAATAACCCGGAGAGTTTTCAGATGTTTGAAGTGGCAGACACACCATTATCTGAGGAAATATTTTACCTAGCAATTTACAAGTTCCACAAAACCATTTCCCCAAACACCGACAGCACGGTGTGAAGGATAATAAGTAAGATAAGTACAAAAAATTGCAGGGCTGAACCAAACACCCAGTGACTTCCCAGACAGATCTCTGCCAGGCCCTTGTGAAATCTTATGTGTCTTGTTGAAGATAAATTAGTTAGAAATGGGCAAAAAGGTTTTGATGAAATGGGTGTATTTGGTGTCTGTTTACTCTAACCTTCGAAAGCATTGTAAGTATCTAATATGGTTCAGTTGTCTGGTTTTTCACTAGCTCCTCATGAGCAAATTCACATTAAAAAAAATTTTGTATATTACTCATTTTATTTATTGTTCATCACTTTTCAATTATGGTATTTGTATATTATAGAGAATTATGAAAATCGAGAAAAGTAAAAAAAAAAGAGGGAACATCAATAGTAATCTCATGGAACACATATAACCATTACTAATATTTTGGAATATTTCTTTCACCCTGTCTTCCAGGCATATGCCCAGGGATATGGCAAAATTGGGATCATAACATGTAAAGAGGAGGCAATCCTTCTTTTAAAATTTAATATTACATAGTAAACTTATTTCCTTAACTTATATTCAAGAACCTGATTTTTAGGGATTATTAAAGTATGCCCTATATTGATTATGGCAATTTATCCAAGTGATTCCTTATTTTTGGACGTGAGATTGTTTATAATTATTCACTATTAAAAATAACTTCCCTGTATGTATCTATCAATAAATCTCTTTATCTTTCGATTTGTTTATTTTTCTTGAAGTAAATGCCTAGGCATGGAATAACTGCTCAGAAGGCATGAATATTTTTAGGTTTTTTTCTATGTTAATGTGATCTCTCTGCATGTCAGTGTCCGTACTGTAAAATGGGAAATAATACTATCGGTCTCTCTGAGAGGGGCAGGTGACATCCTTTACTGCAAGTTTTTAGCGAGCTGAGAAGGAGGCCAGCGAGTTTATTCCGTCCTGTTCCCGCCGTGCCCGCTGGTTCCCAGGCAGGCTGATTAGCCCCAGCCCCTGGCGCCAGGGGGCACAGAGCGGGCCCAGCTCGTTCGCCGGCAGCCAGCGGCCGCTGGGCCGTAGAGCACCGTATCCCCTCGGGGCCCTCGGCGCTCCTGCCTACTCCCTTCCCGCAGCCGTGTGGGCTGGACTAGAGGGTGGGGAGGGATGGAAAGCATGCCCATTTTCTGCCATCCCAAACCCAGAGTCAGTCCAGCTCTGAGAGTCTTCTCTGCTGCGTGGCATCAGGAAGAGGGACTAATAAATGCGCTGTTTTATTTTTTTAATGGAAAATTTAACTTCCTGAATATATTCCTAGAATACGAATATGCACAGGCACACACATCCATGACCATATGCATCATTACCAAGGTCAACACCTAGTTTCCAGAGATGGTCACGGTCAGCACAGCAGGCTCCCTCCCAGTGGCAGCTGGCTGCGGGGGAGACGAGGAAACGCAGCCGCCAGGACAGTCCCTCCTAGGGCCATCTTCGGGATCGGAGAACGGTCCCGGGGATGATGGGCTTCAAACCACACCTGAAGCAACACGGAAGACAAATTCAGGCCCGTCACATAAAGTTGGAGTGACTGGTGTGCCAAGGGACCAGCAGTGGCTCCCAAGGACAGTCTCATTTCATTTTTAATTTGCATATGGTGCAGATTGATTTTCTACGGCAAATCCAAATTTATGACACACCAGGTGATATTTAAAGGACTCAATGGAGCATTTAATAGCCAAACATTTTTCCTGATTAGTACCCACTTGACTTGGTGACCCAGCAATGAATGCTGATCACCCTGTCCCCGTCTCCCCAGCGGCTGTACACGAAGGTCCCGGCAAGCTGACAGCAGAGGAACAGAGCCACACTGTATTTGGCGTGCCCAGCCGTTCAGAAGTCTGGCGTCCTAGAAGCGTGGACAGGGGCTGGGGCTGGGATTTAATAATGAGGTTTTCAATCTCAAGTGACAGATGAGGAAACGGAGTCTCAGGCAAGTTAGGTCATTTGCCCAGTCACCTACCTAGTAAGTGATCGGGCCAGGATTGAAACTCAGTTCCGGTGACCCCAAAGCTTAGACTTCTTCCATTTTGGCTTTGCTCCTCAAAGACTCATGGGTCACCGCCTGGGGGGTGTCTAGTTCCAAGCAGAAAGTGTCAGGAGTCTGGGCTAAGGCAGCAGGGGTAGAGTAGCCCGAGCCAGGCCCCAGGCCTCTGCGAAGTCAGGGAGCCAGATACCAGGACATCTTTGTCCTGACTTTGATTTCTTCGTCACGGAGCGGTGCCGGGGGCCCACACGTCACGGAGCGGTGCCGGGGGCCCACACGTCACAGAGCCTGTGTTCTTCAGCAGCAGGAATGGCTCCATCGCTCCACCATTTGTGGGTCTAGTAACAGAGGGGCCTGTCCAGGAATAAAGTCGCCCAACCCTCAGTTTTGTATCAGCAAAGGTGATCTCCCATCCAGATGGATACAGATATAGACATTTACTGAACGGCCTCGCGACGTGGAGATAAAAGTTCGGAGTACTTAAGAGTGTGACGGTATTTCCGTGCTTTGTCCAGCCCGCTCCCTCTCAGTGCTTCCCCAGAGAGCCACTTGTAACTATTTAGGGTTACAGTGGACTCTCCGTTAACTGGAACTCAAGCAACCGGCAAAGTGTTTCTTGCCGGTTGCTTGAAATAGTTCTGGTTAACGGAGAGACTCCTTATTGGCACCGCCCGTCCCCATAGGTGCTGGCTAACTGGGAGTCTGCTGCGTGTAAGGGCACAACTTACCGAGTCAAATGATTCACCCAGATTTTTGGAAACAACAGAAGCCGCCACCTCATCTTGCTCTCCTCAGACGCAACGACACTTTGCGCTGACGCTTTTGGTAGTTACTGTCACATTGCTGACATATATCCATATACACATAGATACACACCTACCTATATACCTATACACGAGTGTGTGTGTATATATATATTTGCTTCTCAGCTTTTCAGTATTTATCATTCACCCTCAGAAAATGTGGGTTCAGCCCTCTTATATCTCTCTTTTATTTTATCAAACTATACCCCTTGCACCCCTTCTGTGTCCAGTGGGAAACAGGGTGCTTCTTCCCCAGCTTCTGCCAAAGAAATAGAGCTCAGTTCCCACTGAGTGGATGGCTTAGGTCACATCCCACTCCTGGACCAATGACCGGGGTCAGAGGATACGGTGTGCGGGTTGGTCTGGGTCAACCAGGACCCAGCCCTGGTGCTGGGTGGGGTGGGTCCCTTCCAGGAGTGGGAGAGTGGATACCCGAAGACAACTTTGGGCATGGATGGGAGTTTCAGGATGGAGATTGGGGGCTGGAGAGGCAACCAGCAGCTTTCACAGCGGCAGGAAATGGCCTTTTAGACAGGGCGTAGGAACAGAGGCCCGGGACTGGGAAGGGCCGTCTGAGTTTGGGGACTAGTGCGTGTCCCACTGTGACTGCAAAGAGAAGGCAGCGGTACCTCGGCAGCTGACCTACCTCTAGGTCTTTGATGTCCTTTCCCACAAGCACAGGAATTTTCATGTTGAGGTCTGCGTGTATCCAAGTCCACTGGACAGACTTCAGCGGGTCTGTAAACTTCGTGCAATTTTGTACAAAGCTGGATGTATTTGCAAATTTTTCAGCATCAAGACACCTTAACTTGACTCAGTTTTTTTAAAATGACACATGGCTCTAAACAGGTGAAAACCACAGGCCCCACTCAGTTCCCCGCATCTGAGAGAGGAGCAGGAGGCCGACGGCCTTGCCCACTGCTCGCTCATCTTCCGGGCTGATTTGTTCTGATCCCTCCCATCTGGACCCCAGACCCAAGCACAGGCCTCCTTCTTCCCATGGCTGTGAATCTCCATGGACTCCACATAGCATGGACTCAACCCTGGTACATTATTAGACCTCTTTTAAACCCATGAGGAAAGAACAGCTTGTTAAGAAATGGAGTTGGGATGTCTAGCTAAACATTTTGAAATTATGTGTCTCGCAAGTTCCACACAAAAATAGATTCCATATGGTGTAAGGGAATAAATTTAAAAATTTCACCAAGAATGTACCAGAAAACATTATACTTGAATAATGACATACTTTTAAAGTATGAAAGCAATTTCTTAACACACGCTCAAGGGCAGTTATCTTAAAAGAAAATTATGTAAGGATTAAAACGTCTGAACATCAAAAAGTAACATAAAAGATTAAAAGGCAAATAAACTCAAAAAAAAACCCATACAAAACACGTGTGAACAAGGATTAATATAATTAATCTATAAAAAAGTCCTTGTAAATCAATAACAAAGGATGAATTCCCCAAAAGACAAATGGGTTACAGACGGTTCACAAAAGATAAATTACAAGTGCTAATAAAAATGTGAAAAACGTTCCAGTTTACTTATACGAGAAGTAGTGAAATGAAGACAATGAGATGTTTCTTTAAACTTAACAGTCTATAAAGTGAGAAGGAATGAACCCAGGTGTAGCTGCTGCTGATGGAGTTTAAATTAGCACCACAAACTTAGAGAGTGGCTTACTAGTTTTTAGTTTGCAACAGAAATTCTAAGAATGGGTGTGTTTTTTGATGTATCAGTTCCACTTTTGGAAATTTAGTCGAATAAAATAGTCATTCAGGTTGACAAAGATGTGGAATATTTACTACAATGCTCCTTCTTATATTGAAAAATGGAATTATATCACTATTTAATAATAGGACATTGGTTAAAGAAATTATGGCCTGTTTTTATAATACAACAGTGTGGCTATTACAAGTAATTTTGAAGAAATGTATCTATGGAAAAAGAAATATGACAACAACATGTTAATAACTGAAGCATGCATGTTATGAAATAGTAACATGGCCTTGCTCTAATTACATGTATGTACGTGCAGAGATGCACAGAAAATGATTGTTCGAGCTGCACTGTCCACCAGAAGTATAATGTGGGCCTCACATGTAATGTTACATTTTCTAGGAGCCACATTTAAGAAGTAAAATGAATTTAATATAACTAACTGATAATGTGTTTCAATAACCCAATTATAGTCACAATATTATGACGTCATCATGTACTCAGTATAAAAATTATTGAGATATTTTACATATTTTTAATGTGGGTATTAAATCTCTATAATCAGATGTATATTTATCCCTTATGACAGTGTTGTAGTTTGGGCTACTCACATTTCATGTGCTCAATAGCCCCGTGGGAAAAGTGGACCAATTTGGGCAGTGTAGACCTAGAATTATCCTCACCAAGGCTTTAATGGCAGTGTCCTACATGTTCTTCCTGGTATTATGTTTTCTGGAATAATCATACATTACTTTTTTTCATAGAAAAAAATAACCAAAGAAAATTTTCCATTTATTGAGAGAAGAGAGTAAAAAGAATGATTTTAGTGTCAGAGCAGGCAGAGGCAGCAAGGAGAATCAACCACATGGACCACACCCACCCAGAGAAGAGAATGGAATGTCTGAGCCCTCCACAGGTAAGCTCCCAGGACACCCACCCAGGAGGCAGCTCGGTTATTTTAAGGAGCACTGGCATTTTGCTCAAGTGAAAATATTGATTAAAAAAAAAAGCTATCACCTGGACTTTGTATATCAGATAATTCCCTTTCAGAGATATTCCAAGTATTTCTACAGAGCTGGGATGAGAAAAAACATTTAAAGTTTTTCTCTGTGTGGATGTTAATCTTAGAGAATGTTGAGGTGAATCATGCAACATATCCTTCAATGAAACTAGATTGTTCGAGCAGAGAGAGATCATAAAAATAGAATCATTATTCTATTGCAATTTAAATTATTCAAATCTCTTCACATGAAGTAGAATTAAAAATGGGCAGATAGAAATAACTTGTTCTAGTCAATAAGACACGTACGTAACAGAGGTAGTGATACTATGCACAGAAAGCAGCAAAGGGTAAGTCGGAGAACCAACATTCTTCTAAGTCATTTTATTCAACTACCTGTGAACCTGTAAACTCCATGTTTTATTTGCTGGTGTTTGCTCAAGGCCTAGCACAGGGTCTGGTCCATGGTAGGTACTTGTTATTAATTTTTTTTTACAGCACTATTTAGTCAGTGTCTGTGACATACCAGAGCCTGTTCTGCTTGGGGTATGTCAGCGGACAAACCAGACAAGAATCCCTGCCCTCACAGAGCTTCCATTCTAATGAGGAACAACAGACAGTAAAGAGCATATTAAATAAGCAAATGATATAATATGGTATAAAGTGGTAAATGCAATGAAAAAAATAGAGGAGGGTACATACCCATGTTCATAGCAGCACTACGCATGATAACAAGAAGTGGAAGCAAACCAGGTGTCCACTGATGGATGAATGGATAACAAAATGTGGTCTGTACCTACAATGAAGTATTATTCGGCCTTAAAAGGAAAGGAGAGTCTGACACATGGTACAATATGGAGGAAACTTGAGGCCTTGATGTCAAGTGAAATAAGGCAGCCCCCCCCCCCCAAAGATGCATCCTGTGTGATCTCACTTACATGAGGTCTCTAACCTAGTCAACTTTGGAAAGGCAGAAATGGAAGGGCAATTACCAGGGGGTGGGGCAAGGAGGGAATGGAGAGTCGTTTGGGTACAGAGTTTCAGTTTCACAAGAGAAAAAATGTTCTGGAAATTGCATAACGCTATAAATATACTGAGCGTACTGAACGGTGCACTTAGAAATGATGACAACGGTTAATTTTATGTTATGTATGTTCTACTATAATAAACAATAAGCTTAAAAACTAGAGGAAAGTGAACCAGGAGTGCTAAGGGCAGGGAGTTAGGGAGGTCTCAGATGATGTAGCTAGAAGAGGTGTGATGGACTGAATGTTCGCATGCCCCTCACCCCCATCCATACTTGTATGTGGAAGTCCTAACCCCCTATGTGACGGTATTGGGAGGAGGGGCCTTTGGGAGGTAACGAGGTCCTGAGGGTGACAGGAAGAGACACGAGATCTTGCTGCTTTTCTCCATATGGAGGACACAGCAAGAAGACAACCATCTGCAAGAAGCGGGCCCTCACCAGACACCGTGCCTGCTGACACCTTGATCTTGGACTTCCCAGTTGGACCTACTGGCACCTTGATCTTGGACTTCCCAGCCTCCAGAACTGTGAGAAGTAAATGTGTGCTGTTTAAGCCATTTGGTAGATGGTAATTTGTGGTAGCAGCCCACACTGACTAAAGCAATGGGTCTCCTTGGGAAAGTAACATGACAGCAAAGGTCTGAAGGAAAGAAGGGGGTGGCCATCTGGATATCGGGGGGTGGGGTGGTGCTTGCCTTCCAGGAAACAGGCCTGGTAAGTGTGAAGAGCAGCAAAGAGGCCGATGTGACAGGAGAGGAGAGGGGGACAAGGGCAGTTGTGACAGGAGCCATGTACATCACTATAAGCACCCTAGCTTTTGTCAGGACAGGAACCATTGGTGGGTCCTGAGCAGAGTAGTGATTTAGGATTTGAGGGGATTGCTCTAACTGGGGCGAAGGATGGAAGCAAGGAGACCATTTAGGAGGCTATTAGGACAGTGTACATGTGTCACTTTAATGAAGAAATGAATGAAGAAACAAATGAATAAATGGAAACATTAAGATATTTTCCAGCTGTTACATATGATTGAGTAGTGGAGAATTGTCTTCACCAGAGCAAGTTCTGGCCGTGGTCCTCAGCTTCTGGAATCTGGAATGTCCTGCCTGATGGGGGTGTCTTTGTGGGCCTAGGAGTTTGACCACCAGCAGTCTCATAAATGTGATTTATAATGACAGCTCTGGGATGTGCCACATCAGTTCTGACTTGGGAGGAACTGGAAACAAAAGGTTTTAGGCCGACTCTCCAGGAGGGGCCAGAGACCAAAAGCCAGCCCCAGTGACAGCCCTGGTGGGAGCTCTGGGCACTCGAGCACTGTCACACATCATAGCTGGGAGGGAGTAACACCGCCAGGACTCCCTGGGAGAAGACGGCTGAATCTTCTCGTTTGGGCCCCTCCCAGGCCTCACCCTCTGTGTCTCTTCCTTTGGCTGATTCTGATCTGTATCCTTTTGTTGTAATACAACTGCAGTTAAAAGCATAGCACTTCCCTGAGTTCTGTGAGTCACTATAGCAAATTATCAAACCCAAGAGAATCCACTGAGATCCCTGTATTTATAGCCACTTGATCAGAAGTGAGGGTGGCCCTGAGGACCCCCAAACTTGCAACTGGTGTCTGAATCTTGGGCACACGTGGCAGTCTTGTGGATTTGGGACTGTGCCCTTAGCCTTGAGTTTGGCAAACTCATTGTAGCTCTGTTTTTCCTAAGTCTCTGCTGAAAGATACCACACACATCCTTTTACAGATTGTCACTTCGTGGACCACAGGTTTGCAAACTATCGTCCATGGCCAAATCTGGCCCCCTGCCTAGGTTTGCAAATGAAGGTTTATTGAAACCTAGCCACGTGCATTTGTTTACACATTGCCTATGGCCGTTTTCCTGCTGTAACAGCAGAGCTATGTAGTTGCAACAGCGGCAGTATGACCTACAAGGCCTATGTGGCTCTTTACAGAGTTTGCTGACCTCTGAATTAGGAGCATAGACTCTGAGATTCGCTGCGTGTGGGTTAATTCTAATTGTCTTTTACAGGAAAGCAGGTGGGCAGGACAGTTGACACACAACCAGGTACGTGAAGCACAGCAATCGATTCAGCAGCAAAAGGGCAAATTACCAGTTAGGCATGGGTTCATTGTGCAATTACGGTAAAATGACAATCTTCAAGGCTGGCCTCCACCTTAATCTCTTTGTCAGCAAAGTATATTCTATAGACAGATTTTTTTTTGTCCCCACAACACACATTTCCAATTTTAGGCTAAATAACAATGGTCATTTATATTTCATATTCTACAAACCTTGTCAACAACTGAGATAATAGATGTTCATCTCTTAAAAAGATGTCAACTGGAGTCATTCTGTCCAAACTATGTTCCTGATCCTGCAGAAAGTGAAATGCCACTCTGAGATGTCTACCAAGACCGCAGAGGCCACGCCTGCGGGGCCACCTCTCGCACGGAGGGTTTTCAGTTCCTCTGCCCACCTGTGTGTGCTGCCCCAGCCAGCCTCCGTGAGCCATCTTTGACACTCATCTCCTTTTAGACACTCACACAAGCCCTTTCAGGTGTATTAGAACTTGCTGAAAGTTGGGAAACAGAAGAATGCGACACGGTGTCAACCCCAGCAACTTAAAAGTGAAGAGTGTGTAATACACGGACCATGGTTCTCAAACCATGTACCAAGGCATCCTGGGGGGCTGGAGCGAATCCCAGTGGTGCTGTGAGGTGTTTTAAACTTTCCGGGGAAACAAAGTGGTAGTTGATGTCTGTTGGGAACTGCCCAATTACTAGCTCCAAGCAGTTCCCTGTTTCAACAGTAGGTTGTGCCCCATTCCTTTCCATGATTCCTTATCATTGTGCATCTTAGCTGTTCAGGGTTGCTGAGATATAAGCAAGTACCCAGCGAAAAGCAACAGGGAACGGGAAATGAGGGTGGTGGTATCCAACCTGATCCCAAGGTTTGAGGGTTACACATGCCCAAGGTGCGCTCATCTGATTGCTTATTTAACAGTAAGATAAAATGATTTTAAGTTCGTGTCATTATTTCAAAATGCTATAAGGTGTTAGGACATATGGAGCTGTTCGGGCTCAGTACTTAATACCAGGTATCTCTTCTAGGGGCACCATGAAGAAAATCAGAGGTGCTGAGAGTGCCATGAACCAAGAAAGTTTGGGCAGAGCTGCTGTGCTGGTGACCCCTGTTGAAGAAAGTGGCTGGGCCATTTCTGCCATCTTAGGTGCCAACTCCGGGCTGAGGAGCTTAGCATCCTACTCTCTCTTCCATGTTGTGCCCAATTTCTCTGCTTCCATTGGTTTCCCATGCAGAACACTTCTGTCCCTCCTCCTGTTTCCTGGCCTCCTCCCAGGCCCCGCCTTCAGGATGTCCCGCCCCCTCCCTCCTCCGGCAGCTTCTGAAGGTGTTTCCTCCCTAAGAGAAATTCAGCAGACTAAAAATAAAATTGCTTTTACTCTTCTAGTATAAACTGTGGGAAAATGAGCGGCAGGCACTGAGTGGTAAGGTGACAGCAAGGCCCCCTCAGAGGCAAGATCGGTGACTCAAAGGAGAGCAAAGCCCTGGGAAAAAGTAGGTGCTTCCCAATTTTACCCGGACCACAGGCCGTGTCACCAAGCACAGGTCGGCCTGTCCAGGGTCCAAACACAGAGCACAGGCACAGCCTCTGCCCTGTTCTGCAGACGTTAAATGTCGCCTAACCTCAGAGGGCAGGATTTTATATCATCTTGATGCCATTCTGTCCTCCTGCAGTTAAGTACACTGGTATAAGCTGTGTGGGCAAAACCTGATCATTTCATCCAGCAGCTGTGTCTGCTTTCCCCAAACAATTTCTCCAAAATTAATCACATTTTTCATAGTCATCTTCTTTGGGCTTTACGTGTACACACCAACCAGGCCTTGCCTGACTTTATCCTTTATTCTGGTCTTATTGAAGAAGACCTTTACACCACTTTGCCAACTGTGGGGGGAGGGGAGGGGAGAAAATAGATTCTCTCATGAGAGCAGACGCGGCCTGGCATTTATGAGGACTCTGCCTGCACTCTTTGCTCTGATGTCTGTCCAATTAATGAAAATATCCATGTCCTCCCCAGCTCTGGTTGGCTGTATCCTCTTCTATGTCCATCACCTAAGGGTGACAGAACGACAGGCACGTAAAGTCATTCCTTATTGTGGTAGCAATCTCTCACCCAGATGGGTTTCGGTTTATGTTTTCGTTTTTTGTTTTTTGTTTTTGTAGCTGCTCTGGCGCGTCCCTGGCCATAAGTCTCTTTTAAAATGGGTTCCACATTCCACTCTGCATGGCAGGAACCATCTATGCCCATGTTTCTCTTGCATTAATTTGTGTTAATCCGCATGGCAAATGGGACCTTTGCACTGTTTACGACACTCCGAGAAGGCCATTCACATAGTCGCAAGGCATCGGTATAAGGAATGAGGAGGCACCTGGCGTTCGTTCTCGGGCTTTCGTTGGGGAATGCCTGCTCGGAATTATGTCCGTCCATCCGTGTGAAGGACCCAAGCTCTCCTGTGGAGTCTGTGTTTCGTTCTCTGGTATGTGCAGAGATCTCAACCGAGCATTTTGAAGAACAACTCCCCTGTACCAGGCCCTGGGCCCAGGGGACATGGCGGCCGTCAGTCCCTCCCCACCCTGCAGGCACCTGCTGTTCCTCACTTGAGGAGACGGCGCTTACTTCCTCTTCCTTTGGAGGCAGGCCCTTCCGGTAGCTCTGACCACAACAGTGAGATAAAAATGGCACCGTGCCAGTGCTAGGCCTAACCTCTGGGCGGCCTGGGACCTTCTGCTGCTTCTATCTTGGGAGCCAGGTGCCAAATAAGAAGTCCAGCTATTCTGAGACTACCATGTGGCAAGAAAGCCCAAGTTACTAAATGGGAGCGAGAGCGAGAGCGAGAGTGAGAGTGAGAGTGAGTGAGAGTGAGAGTGAGAGCACGTGCGAGAGAGAGAGAGCGAGAGTGAGAGAGAGAGAGAGACCGCGCTGCTTGGATGGCCCCCTGCGGGCCCAGCCATCCCACATGCGGTGTGAGACGTGAGCAGAGAAGCCATCTTGCCTGTTTCAGCCCAACAGGCACCACATGGAAGGGAAGAACCACCAGCTGAGCCCAGCCGAGGTCGCAGAATTGTGAGAAGTCGTAAGCAGTAGTTTTAAAGTCACTGAGTTTGGGGACGGTGGACTGTGTAGCTGCAGGTAACAGAAACAGTGCTTAATGAGTATTATTCCAGTTAGTAAGTATAACGACCAACTCTGCAAGGTACCATCTGCTCTCCCCCATCACTTCCCAATGAGGAATTGGAGGTTTTGAGAATGACCTGATCTGCTCAGTGTCACCCAGCTAGAGAATGGCACAGCTGACCCACGATCCCAGGCCTGCCCGATTCCCAAATCTTCTCTCGTCGCCTACACACACTCGTGCTTCTCCACAGAGAACGGGAACTCCCACGTCCATGGCATATGATAGGGCTGTCCTCTGTTCAAAGGAAATCTGTTAAAATGCTTGGCTTAACTGATGTTCAAAGCTCCCTTCCCTTCATGTTTCCCTAAAAGGACCCCCCCATGTCAGCCTTTTTTTGAAGATGGATAGTGGCCATGTGGACCATGTCTGGGAATGACAGCTGCTGACAGGGAAATAGAGGACCAGAGGACAGCTGGGGACGGAAGTAGCATTTGTTGAGCACATACCACGTGCTGTTTGCTGGACATGACCGACGCTCTAAGTCACGGACAACCGAATAGGGCCAGCGTGCTTCTCTCTGCTCTGCGGATGAGAAAGCTCAGATACAGAGAGGTTGAGGAACTTGCCCAAAGCAACCCGGAAGTAAATCTCAGAGGCGGGATCTGACTGCGAGTCTGCCCGGCTCCTTGGTCTGCTGTTTCTGATCGAATTACACCGAGACCCAGGCTGAGGTCCTGTGGACAGCTTTGAGATTGTTAATATGGGACATAAGGGAGTTCCCAGATTTTACAGTTTGTTTTTCAATGTCCTAGTTTTGCCAAAGCCAAAAGCCGATCTGGGGGGTCCAACCAGAGAAAGCTAACGAGAACTATTGATAATTGAAATATAAACCGATTCAAGAAAGCGAAGCAAACAGAAGAACTGCTGGCACCGCCTCCTGACATGACCAGGTGTCAAGGGACCACTGCAGAGGGCTGATACTGGACTGCAGGGCCGATCCCAGCCACCAGGCCGGGGCCTCCTGCTCACACGTGGTCCGTTCCTCTCCACGAAACACCGTTAGCAGAGACTGGAGGTTAACAACCTCCAAAAATTGCCCTGCACACAGTAGGCCTCTCCAAGGTGCAGCAGCCAAGACTCAGAATCTCCATAGCACCCAGGACTGTAGTGTGGCCTGTAGTTTCTGTCCACTTAGAGGAACATTGGCCCTGTGTCCTGGGACTTAGTCCATCTATCTTTGTGAAGGTGCACGTGCACATGTATGCACACATGCATGCACATGCATGCACACACATGCACACACACGCACACACGTATGCACACATATGTATGCACACACATGTGAACACACATGCATGCACACACACATGTGCACACACATGCATACACTCACGCACGCACGCACATATGTGCACACACGTGCACACACATGTATGCACACACGTGCGCACACATGTATGCATAGACATGCACACACATACACACTTGTACATGCATACACACACCTGACTGGCCTCATAGCATGCTTTCTCTGTCAGCCACGCACTGTCATAGTCTCCTTTGGGTTAATTTTCTAGTCACTTAGGACTCAGCCTCCATAGTGCTGGTGCATGTTTCTCTCTCTCTCTCTCTCTCTCTCTCAAAATAGAGCCTGTGGGGACCAGCTGAGTGTTGTCTGTGCTCTGTGCAGTCCGCCCTATCCATTCCTACATTGTATTTCCTCCTGCCAGTGTCCCCAGCACACAAGGGATGCAGGCATCTGTAGAATGCCCCCCTGACTCAGACCCACGGCAGGCGCAGAGGCTCTGCACTGCCTCAGTGGGCAAGCCTGGCCGGCCACCCATGGGCTGTGTCCGCCCCCACACTGGTCTCTGGTTCCCCGCAGCTACAGCCAGGAGGCGGCAGCAGGCTTCTCAGGGGACTCTCCCTCCTCTGACACGCTAAGACAAGAGAGTTAGTTCCTGTCAGCAGACCGTCGTGTTGGGGAGGGCCATTCGTTCCTCCAGCTCTTAAACGTGCAGCCCTGCCATGCCTGTGTGGGGACGCGTCATCGGGGCCTCCAGGGAGAGGGAAGCACGGGGTGGCTATAAGCTTCTGTGGACTTTGCTCCCCGTACAGAGGACTCTCTGGCTATTTACACGTTAGGAGTGAGCAGACATGCATGTGGGGCTGGCTTGGTAATTAGGTACCTGGCTGACCCCCTCTTTTTTGCCAAGTAATTGCAGGCTCTGGCTCACCCTAAGAGCAGAGAGGAAAGGAAGCCGTGCCAGCCCACCCGCATGTGCTGCTAGAGCTGCTACAGCGGCGGACAGTCTTGTTTTGTAATTTTGTGTAAAGCAAAGCAGCAATAATCACCCCTGTTGCTACTCCTCTCCTCACCTCATAGATGCTCTGGAAGCTTCAGACAACTGGGCGTATGAGAAACCGACTGTAAATATTTTTGGAGCTATGACGTCAACTGTCACACCACCAGGAGGATGGGATCTGGGGCTCCGGGCTCCATGACCACGTGGAGCAACACGCCCTGCCCGCCCGTCTGCACGCGGGGCCGTAGGGCGGAGCTGCAGGCCCCCGCGCAGCTGTGGTCCCCGCTGCGGAGCGAGGCTCGGCCGATGGCCGGCAGGCAGGCACGCCTTCTCGGATGGACACGATCACGGGTGGAAGTGAGAGGGCGTGGGCTCAGGGAGTACGGGAGTGACTTGGTCAAGTCACGCCATCTTCCTGAGCCTCAGTTTTCTCATCTGAAAAATGGGACTAGGAATAAGTAAATATTGGCCTTGGATGTCTCACCGCGTTATTTCAGGGCTCAGATAAGGTAGACGAAAACAGCACGTGGGTGTAGGATCACTATAGAAATACGAGCTGCTGTGATTTGGCCATCATACTCCAAGGAGAATTCTCAGGGTAAACGTGGAGGAGAGCCTGCCTTCCTTACTTTTTCACCGTGGTCTTCATGATCTTCCCCAGGTCAAGGTCGATTGTATGTTCTTCGCCTGCGAGGAGACGCAATGAACACCTAGGAAGGCTCAGCCCTTGGCAGGCTGAGCAAGGGCGGGGCCCAGAGCATCCGGGAGCTCCGGCCACTTTGGAGTGGTGCCCCGATGGCCGTTCTGCTGGTTTCATCTCCATGAAGGAGGAAGACATCCACATGCCAGTTTCTCATCTCATTCTCAAAGTCCTTCTTCCTTATGCCAACATGTAACAGGCATTTGTTGAATTGATTTGATGAGACTCGAAACAGCAACAGCCATTGGGAAAAGAGGGTATGTAAGTGGCCAAGTTTTAGACAAAGACCAAGTACAGGATGGAGGCTCTGTCCACCCAAGCTGTTGAGTTTCCTAAGGAGCTCACGGGTCCTTGAAAGCAGAACTGCCTCGGGCAGAAGTGTAGAGTCCAGGATGTTCCGAGTTGAGGTTTTTAGAGATTCTCTTTCCTCAACTCTCATTTCACAGGTGAGAAAAATAAAAGGAAGGAGTTTGGCCAGAATGACTCCAAAAATGAAAGATGGAGCTAAGAGTCAGCCCAGGTCCTCCATAACCATCGTGCTTCCACTAAACCCAGGACCATAACGTCATCAAAAAGTGGCCAAAGTTTCAGTCCCGTCTTTTCAGTTCTTGACCCAGAACACCAAGCTATGGTTCATTGATCAAGGCTCAGTCACAGGCTCTTATCCAACCAGATGCCAGGGTCTGGCAGGAAAGACTGCGGGGACACCTGAGGCACTAAAATACATCTGGGCAGCGATCCAGAAGGGCCCCCCAAAGATGCAACGTGAATCCAAGGCAGGAGGTGAGAAGGGCAGAGAGTCCAGGTAGAGGGTAAATGCACATCAGGCTGCCCTGGCAGGGGGCTGAATGAGAGAACTACGGGAAGACAGAGGTGTCAGAAAGGTGACACAGAGGAGGCGGGAACGAGGAAGTTTCTGCGTGTGAACGAGAGCAGGTGGGAGAACGAGAGTCCAAGGCAAGCTGCTGGAAGTGGGGCTAAAACACCCATCTGGCTCCACCCCCGCAAAAGTCTCCCGAAACAAAAGGATGTCCCAACACGAGGAATGGAATATAAGACGGGCACAAGCGTTGTGTGGGCAGAGCCGGACACCTGGCCTAGAACCCCATTAGTTATTTTCAAACCCGTGGAGGATTGGTCTCGGAATCCGCGAGCGGCCGTAAGGAGCTCCAGTCCCAGAGACTAGGAGACCGAAGGACGTGCGAGGGCAGATGGGTCCCATGCTTCTGTGGATGGGACCCAGAGGCTCCTGCATCCGGGGGAAAGGAGAGGAGACAGAGGCAGATGAGCTGATGCATGAAAGTTTCTAAAATGTTCGTTTCCAAAACACACTCTTTTTTTTAGTGGACAGATTGAGACATAGTGGTGAAAAGATCTGCGGGCTGGGGCCCTTTTCTATTAGGGTGACGTCGCCGACTTAATCCGCAGCGGACAACCAGAAAGGGAGGGCAGAGCCCTCGTGCCCCAGGCCCGGACGGCCCGAGAGGAACACCAAAGCCATGGCCTGGGCCTCCCCCGCTTTCGGGCCTTCCGCATACTTTTGGCAACGCGCGGTGTGGAGAGATAATTCCATTCTCATGAATAATCGAGCCTTGAAATCTTTGGCTTTATTCACGGCTGGATGTGGGCCTAGGGTGACCATCACGTAGGTGATTCCATGCCTTGGGGAGCCTCAGCCGGGACTTTCATGTTCAAAGGACGTGGTCCATTGAAGACTTGGAATATGAACTTGCTCTGCTCTTCATAGCCTTCAGTCCTCACAGCCAAAGCAAGGCCGATTTTAAAAGGGTGACTGCTAGTTTTCTGTCCCCCTGCGCCACTGCCCCCAACCCCCACATCACCAACCGTTCAAGGCCAGAGGAAGACCGTGCAGGGGGGCATGGAGGAGCTGTGGCTGCTTTGTCGGGGTTTAACTCTTCGGGCTTTCAGCGGGTGGACTTCCCAATGGGCAAACCTCTCCCAGGACACCCTTAAAAGCAAATCGTGTCAGCTGAACGTCTCAGCTGGACTTTGCGGGTTGGCCTTGAGATAAAAGAAGAGAGATTTTGAAATCTGTGTCCACACAGCATCGTCTATAATTCCAAATTTGTGCAGATTCAGAAGGGGGTGCCACTTCTTTCCTTGTAGGAATAGTGGGGGGTCGTTATTACCATTATGCCAACTCAAGACATCATGGGCTGGTTTCGTTCTGCCCGAGCATAGGTTCTAGCATTTGGAGGAGTCACATTGGCAGGGGTAATTTGCCTCCCTGATGAATGGCATAGCCCCGCAGGGCAGGGAGAAGGTGCACACTGAACCCCGCGGAAGCAGTAAATTGAATAGTGCTGCTTGCTAGTTTGCGCAAAGACCACGCATGTCGGGTGAGCGCTAGGAACATAGTTGCTGCTGGGGCAGCTCGGGGGGTCCCGGGGAGGCACGGCCACTACAGACTCATGAAGTTCACTCCCAGAGGAAGGAAAGCAGTGCTTCCCGTGGGAGAAAATGTGACAGAGCTATGAGAGGGCCACAGACTAATTGAGCACACACTGGGTGCTGAATATCGTGTGAGGCACGTAGAACGTGTTATACAATTTTTCACTTCGACATTCCAGCTATGAATGAAGTAGTGTCATTCCCTAGAAATGGAAACGAGTAGCTTAGAGAGTTAAAAGAACTGTTAGAGCTGTGGCCCCTCCACGCCCACCCCTGGCCCCAAAGAACTGAAGCCCTGGGCTGGCGTTGCCAACCAGGAGGGTCTGCAGGGCCCTGCGTTGCTCTTGGAGACAGCACGTGCTTGCCAGGCTTCGTGTGCCCCGATGGAGGGTGCTGGGGACAGAGAGTGGGTGAGCAGCCTCCGTCACCCCCAAGCACTGTACCCTGCAGGAACAGCTGGTATAACTGGCCCAGTGGGACCAGACGGTGGGGTGCCTCCTTCCAGGCTCTGAGATGAACTTGCCTTGCTGCCTCTGTCTCCACAGCTGACTCAGCTCCGTAAAGCTGCAACACTTGGGATTCAGCTCTGCCCTGCCTCCAGCCTAGCAGAGATCTGTGCTCACCTCCTAAAGCCCACGTGACGTCAAGAGTGGCCCAGGACATTGGCCTGAAGGATAAGCCTAGGATATTATCCTCTTTCCCTATTATTATTATCTTACAATTTAATGCAACCACTCCAGCCCCTTCCAATAAATGGAACCTCTCCCCGGTGGGTGGCAATATGTGCCAGGCCCTATTAGATTGGCTCCTGTTCATGCGACACCCTGACTTGCTGCTGGGTACAACCTGGGCTTATGGTAAAAAGACACCAACGAGCATGATCAGGAACCGCTGGAGCAGAGGAGGAAGAGATGGGGTTGACAAGTGGAAGGAAAATGAGAGAAGAGGTCAGGGGGTTTGAATATTCAGCTGGAGGATTTCAGCAAAGAAGTGATGGTACTGGTGTCTCCTGACCGGGCTGGAAGGCGACACTGAGGCCCAATGGCAGGGGAAGCGATTGGACCAGGGACAGCGAGGAAGAACCCAACGTGGCAATCCAAGAAAGAGACTGCGGAGATCAGAACGAAGGCTTTTCTCCCAGGAAGGGGGAAGGATGGAGGCAAGCAAAAACCTCGGGAATAACCCTCAGCACGTGCCTTTGATCCGTGGGAGAAGGAAAAGGGATCGCTTATAGTACTACGTCTTACTAAACGTTTCAAATCTTCAAAAAGGGACCACGCAGTGTAAAGCCACCTCTCCCTTCAGGCAAGGCTTCGCTCAAGCCATCCAGACAGAACTTTTTCTCTGACTGTTCTCCCAACTCTCTGGGGAGTTCCGGTGTCTCACAGCTACCGGTAGCAGATGTTCTGACGTTGTCCCTGAACAGTGGAAGCATTTTAACTTGCACTTGGCTCCAGTGCTGATGTACAAGGACTGCGCATTGCTCGGACAGGGTCCGCTGTTCAGGCCCGTGGAGATTATGGATCTCCACCTGCACCACCCTGGGGCGGCTTGTAGCCTTGGCTGAGTGACACAGAGTTCCAAGATGCCAGCCATCTTGCCTCCAGATGGGACCCATTCTGTGTGGTACAGGTCACGCTCCAGGTCAGGGATGGGCATGATCAGGCTACAGCAGAGTCCAGCTGAGACCACATTCCGAGGAGTTCTGTCCCTGGCCCCCACCTGCTTCCTTCAGTCTTCCAGAAAGCTTTACCCCAACAAGTCACTTGCACAAGAATCCTCATCTCAGGCTCTGCATCTGGGAACCCAAATCAAGACACTTGGGATTCAAAAAGGGTTAATTTCTCAGAACTGAGTCCACACCGTAGGCTGGAGCACGTATAATTTACTAAATGGAAAGCAGTAACTGCAGAAGGCCAGAAAACAGCATTCGTGCTAAGTAGTTCAACCAAGGGAATTTCAAAAGGGGACCTAAGTGTAGAGGTTTTGGAAGGGCTGAAAATGCAAACTAAAGATTAGAAACATGTAACCACCTTTTAGGGCCAGAAGGACAAAGGGCAGACATGTTGTCACTAGAACCCAGGAGCCAGAGCTGCCTCGGTGGGGCTGAGCCTCATAGTTGGAAACATGGGGGAAGCTGCCCCGTGGAAGCTGGAACCATCAAGGCAGGCAGTCCCACCTACTCTCAGTGTCCTATCGGTACTTCCCGTTGGCTGAAACTAACATGAAGCCAGGGGACAAGGGAGGCTGGGAAATGTAGTTTTCAGGGGGCTGATGCCACCCAGAGCAGAACAGGAGAAGGGCAGAGAATAGATCTGAGTCCAACTGACCAGCACAACATAGGGGGAAAGCACATGATCAAGTAACACACATGATCAGCTCTGGTGTGTTACATGTCGGCTCCTCATTTCTCCTCTATACCCAGGGGGAAAGCCATTGGCAATGTGAGACTGGGGGAAACCTCTGAGGTAGTTCTCTTCTTCTCCCTTCTTACACATGTCTCAGCTTTGGAGTTCAACTCCTGCTCTGATTGATCCTGGGCTGGTTACTTTCTGTAGCCTGATTGTTGATATGCTCACTGCAGAGAATTCTGTGGTCATGACTACATTACAAACCTGGCCCTTAAGGCAACCTCTCCAAGCTTTGCTTGTTTTCCGTCTGTAAAATGGGACCAATAGTACCTACTTCTTACAGGTCCTAACTTCTCAAAACCCCTGGCTTCATGGGTTTCTGAGAAAATAACATACCTAACATACCAAGTACACTGCCGAGAATATGCAGTGAGTGCTTCATAAACAGTAACTTTATCATCATCATTAGCATTAATACAACCACAAAATTTATCCATCGGGTCCTTTTCAATGACTACAGTATACACGCTTGCAGTGGGTTCTAGATTCATCTCTGGCCATAGTTTTAGAAAACCAGAACTCTCATGACACCTAAATCAACTTGGCTCAGATCAAAATTGCTGTCTGTGCTGACATTTTAACTTGAATTTCCTTTAATACATCAAGTGAAGACTGTGTGAATTGCAGGTGCTAAAATCCATTAATTACCAAATCACTTGGTTTGAGACCTGTGGGCCAAGGCAGTCAACTACCCCAACCCCTCCACATCATTAAAGAACTGGTTTTCTCAAGAACATCAGGTGAGAAGAGTAATTTAACGAGAGCAATAATCAGTTTCCAATTGAAAATTCATGTTTTGAGAATTAGGTCATCCTAAATGGAACTCAGAAACCTGGGCCTAAAATTAGACTCATTCCCTGTGGGGTTAGAGATGAGGTGTTTGGGCCTGTGTGAAGCGGAAAGTTAGAACTGAGACCCTCACAGAAAGCCAGGATTCCTCAGCTGTCTCACATGCACTGAAACTATTTGCTGGATAATTTTATGTCACCTTGGCTGGGCCACAGTGCCGAGATTTGTGGTCACATGTTATTCTGGCTGTTTCTATGAAGGTGTTTTTTAGATGAGATCAACATCTAAACAGTGGATGTTAAGTAAAAAAGATTTTACTCCATAATGTGGGTGGGCCTCATCCAATCAGTTGCAGAACTTAATTTAAAAACAAAGATTGACTTCCCCCTCAAAAAACGGAATTCTGCCAACAGACCACCTTGGACTCAAAGTGTGATTCTTCCCTGGGTCTCCAGCCTGGTGGTCTACCCTGTAGATTTCAGACTTGCCAAGCTTCCTTACAATGAATCTCTCTCTCTCTCTTTCTCTCTCTCTCTCTCCATACACACACACACACACACACACACGCACACACACACACACACGAGGTCTGACAATTAAGTTTGCAAACTTGCCACTGTGTGCTTACATTGGCAGCACTGTACAAACAACTTGGTGAGGTGTCATAACCTTGCTCTATCTGTGTCTCACAGCTGTGTTTGTGTCAACTTGTGGTGGTGTCCTGCTGAGTGGCGTTCATTATTATGGTTGCGTGTTTTTGTGTGCCGTCATAAGAATGTCGGAGCTTGAATTAGAGCAATGAACAAACATTTAATTTCTTGTTGAATTTGGTAAGTGTGGGATTGAAATCAGGGACATGTTAGAAAAAGTTTATGGGGATAATGCCACGAAGAAAATGGCAGTGTGCAAATGGATTAAACATTTTTCTGAGTGGAGAGAAAGCCTCACTGATGAAGAGAGATCAGAGTGGACAGTAATGAGCAGAACTGATGAAAATATTGCAAAAATTCATCAAATTGTGCCTCAGAATCATTGGCTGACTGCGAGAAGCACAGCAGAGCAAGTAAACATTGATAGAGAAACAGGAAAATCTTAACTGAAAATCTTGGCATGAGAAAGGTGTGAACAAAAATAGTCCCAAAGGAGTTCACCAATGAACAAAAGCAAAGGAGAGTCGAAATTTGCCAAGACCTTTTGGAGAGGCAAGACCATGTTTTGGGCCATGTTATCACTGGTGATGAGACATAGGTGTACCAATACAACTCTGAAACAAAGCATCAAAATGCACAATGGAAGTCAGCCAATTCTCCACAACCAAAAATGTTCTGTCAGTCCAGATCAAGAGTCAAAACTATGTTGCTAAGCTTTTTTTTTTTTTTTTTGATATCAGAAGGATTGTTCATTATGAATTTGTACCAACTGAACAAATAGTCAACCAAGTTTACTATTTGGAAGTGCTGAAAATTTCAGGCTGCATGAAAAATTCAGACGAAAACAACCTGAACTTTACACCAATAACTCATGGCTCTTGCATCACAACAATGTACCAGCTCCCACGGCTCTGTCTGTGAGGGAGTTTGTAGCCAGTAAACACATAATTGTATTGGAACACCCTCCCTGCTCACCTTATCTGACCCCCAGTGACTTTTTTCTTTACTCAAAGATAAAGGGAATGATGAAAGGAAGACATTTTGATGACATTCAGGATATTAAGGGTAATACAACGACAGCTCTGATGGCCATTCCAGGAAAGAGTTCCAACATTGCTTTGAAGGGTGGACTGGGCACTGGCATCGGTGCACAGCTCCCAAGGGGAGTACTTTGAAGGTGACCGTAGTGATATTCCACAATGAGGTATGGAGCACTTTTTCTAGGATGAGTTTGTGAACTTAATCGTCAGACAATGTATCTACAAACATGAGGGCTGTCCAGAAAGTATCCAGCCATGTAATATGAAAAATAGAGGCATTTATGGCTGGATTTTTTTTAACAACCTTTGTGTGTGTGTGTGTGTATATATATATATATATATATATATATATACTCATTACGTATACATATGTATATAATATATATAGATATATGTATATGCATCTAATATGGATGATATAAATATAGACATAGGTGATATAGGTATAAGGTGTGATAAAATATATTGTGAATGTTTAAATAAAAAAATTTATTACAGTAAAAGGCACATTGCCATTAATCCCCCTCAAAATCCTCCCCCTCACTTCAAACACACTTATCTCGTCATTCTCACCACTTCCTGAAGCAGCTCTGGGAGTCCTCTTCCCAGAGTGTCTTTAGTTGCGCTGTGTGGCCGCCTCAATGTCCTGAATCGATTCTAAACAAGTTGGCCTTTCATGGTTATGTTGACTTTGGGGAAGAGCCAGAAGTCACACAGTGTCAGATCTGGTGGATGAGGACACACCGTAATGTTTTCATTTAACAGAAATTGCCAGACCAGAAGCGATGTGTGACCTGAATCAATGCAGGACCTCGAGGCAGCCACGACAGCGCAACGAAAGACCTCACGAACGAGGACTCCCAGAGCTGTTTTCAAGAGTGGCAGGAACGGTGGGACACGTGTGTTCAGAGCGAGGGGGAGTGTTTTGAGGGGGATTCATGGCCATGTGTCTTTTACTGTAATAATTTTATGAATTTAAATATTCACTGTATTTTTAAATCACACCTTGTAGATACAGATATCGATCCCTTTGGTTCTGTTTCTCTGAAGAACCCCAATACAGACAGCGAACCAGAGGAAGTCTACTCACCATCAAAGGAACATGACAAACAAGCTGGGCTCTCGCCCAGCTATCCTCTGAACGGAAAAGATTCTCTTAGGGGAGTTTCCATCCTGAGTTGCTTCATATATGATCCAGGGTCAAGATTTCCTCAGGCAGCTCGAAACCTAAATAAAAATGCCCCTTGTTGGGCAACATCTCTGGGGCATCTGGAAAGAAGTAAAACTAAAACCTTTGGAAGAGAGTCCTTCCACCCCGATGTGTCCACACAGGACACCCACTGATACAGCCCACCCAACATAAGCTCACAACTTGAAATAATAATACACAGGCTGAAACATGAGCCAGAGTCAGGACCAACAGGAGATTTATATTTCTGCAAACTTCACATAATAACAGTATCGAATTCAGAATATAAAATAAATATGTTTAAAAAGATTAAATAAAGACAGTATAATATAGAGGTCAACTCACTGTAAAATTTTGGGCAATTGACTTCATCTCAGTTTTCTTACCGATGGATCCCCCAAATCTACATTTTTACCGGACCCTTAAGGGTTCTGAGAATACTCTGTCCGCTGTTCTGGTCATACTGGATCAGGAGCATCATAGGACTCAGGTCTCGTCCTGCTTCAGGAGGGCGGGTCATCCCTCCGCTTGTCTGCCCCACCGTCCTCTCACCCTGCACCCAGGTAGGAGCACTCTCCCTGAGCACAAGAAGCAACAGAGACTGTGTGTGTGGTGCTTTCACTGTATGCGTAATGCCACCAGGAAAGATGCCTCCAGGTGTGATGGGAACCTCGGTTACCAAATGTCTCCCCATGAGGATAAACAAAGAAAATGGATCTACAGGATCAAGGACACAGGTGGCCTTACGGCCAGGTTACAAGAAGAGTCTGCGTTCGTCACCACTGTTGCTCAGCAAGGCAGGAACCTTACTCGCCACAATAAGCTGCCAGGAACTGCAAGAACGGGACCAACTGAGTATAAAACTGAGGACCGCGTGGCAGAACAAAATGGTCAATACTGATGATGTAACCTTCTTCTACAAACTGTGGGGAAGCGTTAGAGGAGGGCACACCAAGGTGGTTCAGATCAGAAATAGCTTTGTTATTTCCCCTAAGAAAGATGATGGGACAACTGTCCCCCTATGTGCACAGTTCAAGGGTAAGTGGGCTTAAACCTAGCAGTGGAGGAGGGGGTGGGGAGCATCTTGTTAGCATGTGGCTCTGATGATTGACTCCCCAGGGACTGAAGCAGGCAAGTAAAGGATGAGCTGGGGGGAGATGGAGACAGCCACAAGAGAAGGGTGGGTTGGGGAGACAGGGAGTCAAAGACTTTCCCATAGTTAACACCTGCATGATGATGTGGGAGCCTAACAACACACACACACACACACACACACAAATGACCCAGAGATGAACAAGAGTCATAATAATGAGGAAATCACACCCTAAAAGACAAAGCACAAAGAGAGTGAGCCATTCACCTAGGGGCCAGACTAATGCACACGCCCAGTGAGCCAGAGAGACCCTCCCACCACAATGGGCGGTGTGTCTGCCTAATGAAAGGAAGCCTGTCTTAGGGACACTGGGATACACAAACAGATTGCTGGCAGAAGAAAATGTAGCAGGAACTGATCACTCAACCTGGTTTTACATGTTGACAACTGTGTCTCTCTTCTCCGTTCCATCAGTGAGACACAATCCGCTCTGGGAGTGGAGGGCACTTCCCACCTACCAGGATGGAATGCAAATGTTTCATCCTTAGCCAGCAGAGTTTGAAGAGCAAGCCCTCCCTTCCCTCAAGGCAAGGGAAACCAGTTTTTTTGTTGCTGAATGTTTGAGCTCTGCGTTTTAATGAGCCAAAGTTAACTGTGAAAGGAAGTGGATTTGTCTGGGGAAGATACAAGAGTGTAAGTCAGAACCTGAAAGAAGCCAGTGCGGATAGGAGCAAGCCGGGGGTCCTGGGTGAGGTCTGCAAGCTGGATATCTAGACTGTGCCTCCGAAAATCTGGAAGGGAGGTGCGAACCGGCCCAAGACCGCCATTTTGTGATAGGGGTTAGCAGTGCCCTCTTGTTTGTACACATCACAGCATTAATCTGAAAATCCCTAGACACTAGTTTTATACCAGAAGAAGGCATGGGCATCTCTGCAGCTGTTCTGGGATATGAGTGGCATGGCCATGGCAGGATGGGAGACAATCTGCTCTTTCACAGTAGGTTGCTGACAACCCAGCTTCCAACGTGGGTTTGTCTGGAGTAGTGCATCCAGAAAAACAATAGACATTGCACTCACAAGTGACTTTACCTCTTTAAAGGAACAGTACAGTAAAATACCATCCAATCCTGTAAAGCAATAACCCAAGTAGAGCCCATCGATACACAAACCTCCTTTTGTACCTCCTGTTGCCTCAGTGGAGAGCATGTGGCTCCCTCTCTCATTTCATTCCGTCGTCTGCTGAAATATCACCTCCTCAGAGCGGCCTCCCTATCTGAAATAGCACCCCCCTCAACTCTTTCTAACTCTGCTTGAGGTTTTGTCACAGCTTTTGTCATTTCTGGCATCCATTCTGTGTATTGGTTGACTTTCCATTTCTCCTTCTAGAATGTTCGCTTCCAGAGGGCAGAGAATTCATCTGTTGTGTTCACTGCTCTATCCCCACTACCTAGAGGTGCCTGGCACACAATTGGTAAACTCAATATTAGGTGAATAAATGGACCATCAAGATTTTAAAACTTAGTCCCTCCGTAAATACTTCAGGAAAGCTAAAGAAAACCAGAATTTCCTACTAAACCAGTCTGCTTCTAGAAACAAAAAGAGTGGGTTGGGAGCCTGAAGTACCTGTTGGACGGCTCCACCAATTTCTCAGCCATTAATTTATCTTGGGTAGTTGTCAGCGTTCAATGACATCAACAACTAAGGCTTGTCACAGAGAGGAGATAAGCTCCATCTTGCCACATCTGTTCTTTGTTTCATTGTTTTCCTTCCGTAATTTAAATGTAATCTTACTTCCTTCTTAAAGACATGCAAGGATAATGTAAACTAAACTCAACACAAAAGGGTATGTGACAAAAAGTAAATCTCCTCAACATCAGAGACGTCCCTGCTATCTCATTGTGGTTGCATTTACACTGCCCCTATTCCAACGGCATTCATTGGCTTTTCATGGATCTTTGGCCCTCGCATGTGCCTCTCATATACATTATACATGTACCCTATACATTATAGAAGGGAAGGAAGGGCTGGAGACCCGGGTTTCAAAGACAACAGAAGTTAGGGCGCTCTAGCGATCTGGGAAGGAGGAAGTCATGTAGTTTACAAGGAGCAAGCATCTGACTTACGTCAACTACTTACCTCTTGGCCAGAGGCGGGTAGGGCAGCCTGCCTCCTCAAAAGCAAATTCAGAGGCTTTTATAAGAAGATTTGGGAATGGATGATGGGCAGACAAAAATAACACGTCTATCTACTGCAGTTACCAAAAAAGAAATCCAGCAGGAAAGACACAGGAGCACAGAAACAGACTAGAAATAAAGAAAATGGGACAGAAATGAAACAGGGGGGGTGGCGTGGTTTGGACCTGTGTGCAGCATCTGAAATGGGAGACTGTGCCAACAATCAGGAATAAGAATGCCAGGTCCACTCTGGTCAGGGACTCCGTACGACTTCCGTGGGCCTACATGGGCCCCTGCCTTCATTAAAAAATCTTAGAAATTATATTGTATGACTGTGCTGGTATAAAGACAAATATCATCCGGGCTGGATTTATTATCGTCTATTCATTGTTACTATGTTCATTCTTCTGATTTTAAGAGACACCTCCACTGAAACATTTTCATGGAATCCTAACGAATCGTGGGCTGCAGATGCTGGGCTAATGGATGCATCAGGCCTGCCTCTGCCCTTTCCCCCTCGTTTTTCCACCATTGCTCCCCAAGAAGGGACCTCCATCCGCATTCACCATGTCCATGCTTGGTGGCCCGTCTTCCCACGGCCTGTACTCACTGCTGTCACCTGAGGGCTCTCTCTGGCTGCTGGAGCCAGCCCCGCCTCCGTTGCTGCTCGTCACCAGGAGGTAATGAGAGATGGTGTGTAACTCCCCCAAGTTCCTCGCCCCTTGGGCTGGAAACTCAGAGGCACACATGCTTCATTTACTCCCCGAGAAACTCGGCGGGATTCACCTTCTGTCTCACGGTGGTAACTTGTCTGATGCTGAATGGACTTTGATTGGTTGTCTTCAATTCCCCACTTCCCAACCTCTGTGTTCTGGGATGCCCTCCAAAATAAGCCAGTCACACTCAAATTCTTGTGTCAGGGTCTGCTGCTGGGAGAACTTGAGCCGGGACACTGCTCTGCAGGTCACCTTGTAACTGGGGACGAAGCTCTCCGACCTGGGGGCTTTGCGACCAAAGGGAAAGGAATGATGCCTTCACTCTGCAGAGAGGGCAGTAGCAGAAGCCCACCACTCTGGCCCCTACAAAGCCGCTGGCTAGTTGGGAGGGGTGGTCTGCCTTGAATACTTGCTTGGATGACTGTAGTGAGAACACTATTCCAGAGCATTTTCTGGTCATCAGACTTGCTTAACCTGGGCCTGATCTCTTGTTTCTATTTCATAGGAAAACTTTAGCCAAAGAGTAATAGACTATTTAATTCAATCAAAGCCTGGTGAAATCTTTCTTCCTGGCATTTTGGCTGGCTGAGTCGCTTTGGTTTATACAAACCAACAGCATCGGGGCAAAAGCACTTGGACGACATAAAGAGTTACGGAAAGACTAATTCATATGGACTCATCTGAGTTAGGTTTTCGTTCACTTTAATGTGGTGGATTTGGCCGGGGGACAGCAGGCCTCATGACTGCCCTTCTGAATGAAATTTTACAAGAATATGTATTTTTGGAAAATGACTTTCCTGTACCACACCCAGGGTTCTTTAAGAGAGGCTTTAACTTGAAAAACTTCCCGGGAAGAGTCATTATTTACACTCTGATCCGAGGCAAAGTGATTGGGAAGTCCTGGAGGAGGATAGAGGGATCGCAGGCGTTTTGATGGTGTATTCACTTGTGGAGCTTTGGAACAAACGTGCTTTACTTTTTCATTAAAATGGCTTTACCCACGTTGACATCTGTAATTTTCCTCTCCAGTGTCCCCAAGGGTCAGATCATCCCTGCATGACGATTAACAGCATGAGCTTTAAATCGAGAAGATCTGGTTTGGATTCCTGGGTCTGCCACTTATGTGTGACCTTGGGCTAGTTACTTAACCTTTCTGTACCTTGATATTCTGATCTGTGAAATGGGGATAATTAGACCCCCCTCCTAGACCTATGAGCTTACCGTTAGGATAAAAAATAATACGTTGTAGTTCTTGGTATGTACTTAATACAAATTGAATTATGTATTAAATATTATTGTCTTTTGTTTCTTGTTCTTAGCCAATGTCCCTTTAAGTTCAGTTCCTCTTCCCTTTTGATAGCTTTCTTAGACCATCCACACTGTCCTCAGCAAGTAGAAAGCTGTCTCTTCTCAAGGCCAAGGTGGTCCTCTGGGTAGATGCACATCTGATGTAAGGCCTACAGATTCTTGCCCCCACACACCTTTGTCCCAGAACCGTGATATTGGAGTGTCCATGTCGGACACTGGGATTGCATGACCAGGATGGGCCAAGTCAGGAAAGGCCACTGAAAGGATGATAACTGGTCACCTACCTGGGATCTGAGGGGTTGTATCAAACTTTTCACTGTTGTCAAGCACTGAGAGACAGGAAAAGTAAACTTCAGTTGGGGAAAGGGGGGCATAACTGAGCCCCAAGACCCAAAGCAACCAAGGCAAATGAGGTGAAGACGAAGTGTAGATGGTGTTCAGGGTTGTCCAGACAAAGTCCAGCGATGGGATGACTATTACAGGTGACCGTGACCCTTGTCATTCTTAACAGTCAACCCAGCTGACCCAGGAACTAAAAGTAATAACCACAGAGGCACGTCCATTGGTCCTTTGTTTTACAGTTTGCAAAGTATTTTCCTACCGGTTGCCTCTGTGCATTGTGTAGCACTAACAGTGAGCAGCTCTGTGTTGTAGCCACCGACATCCACGTCTGTTTCCTGGGCAGAGACATCAAGGCAGAGCAGGTGGTTAGGAGTGAGAAGATCCGGGAGGGGGTCTCCACCCTGGCTGTTCCATTTATGAGCTGAGTAACAGAAGGAGGCCACAGCACCGGTGAATCTCAGTAGATTCCCCCATGAAGCAAGGACATCAGCATGTCTACCCCGGGGCTACTGGGAGGACCAAATGAGACAGGTTAGTGAGACAACTTCACAGGGTTGTGCACAGAATATGTTATTCAATGTATAGTGCTTAACCCAGGGACTTGCACCTGTAACAAGGCGCTAATATAGAAGTTTCCATGGAGACAACGAGACACAATCGTACGGAATTCCAAAGCCAAATCTCTTGTGTGAAAATTAGAAAGAAAATGACCAAGAACTGTTTCACAGCTCCTGAGCACTCTCAGCCCCGACTCCACTATATTTCGTACATGAACTACACAAAACTAGTAGGGAGACAGGAGAGAGAGAATTTCGACGTGTGTGTGTGTGTGTGTGTGTGTGTGTGTGTGTGTGCACGCGCGCGTGTGTGTGAACTTCTGGAGACAGCTGTTCCCTTGACATGAGACTTCCTACTCCGTCCAGGGGGACATGATAGGAAGTGCTGCTTTTGCCTCAAACGTAGTAAGGGCGTTTCCAAGGGACCCCCGAGGAAGCTGTGACACATGTGGCCTGCATTTGGAAGTGTGGAAGCAAAGGTCAGTGTCTTACTGCACGGCTGGTAGAGACGAGGTGGCCCGTGGCTGCAAGACTGAGAGAACAGAGGGGTGTGCTCCGCAAGAGTGAGGGGCAGAGTGGGGTTCGCCTGGGTTCATCTCAGCAGAGGCCCCAGGAGCTGAGGGGGTGTGCCGGATCACTAGGGGCCATGGAAGGAGCCTTGACGGACTCCAGAGCAAAGAGGCATCTGTCTGGAGGAAGACAACTCATGTGGAGGGCTGGCAGGGAGCCTCCAAGGAGCCCACAGAGCTCCCTGAGCAAAATGGCCAGCTCCAAAGACCTGTCAGAGCAAGAGAGGACAGGTCCCATTCCGTGTAGTCAGGCAGGATTTCTCCTGCCCCTCCCTTTCCTCTGTTGCCCCCTGCTGACCACCCTGGGGGTCAGGAACGGTCCAAGACACTGGCCTCCGTGCAGTCTGAGGGCTCCGTGTGCGAATCCACCCTCCCCGGGACAAGGTGGCACTGCGGAAATGTCCTGAGAAGCCTGCAGGATTCACCAGCAACCTGGGGTCATAGATCTCCCAGGCAAATGTCACCTTACTCTGTCTCTTGGCAGGCCACCCTGCCTCACTCTTGATGTGTGACCCCAGACAGGACTAACGACATAAGCTGTGGGCGCAGGGACCCTTATTTAAGATTTATTAAGAGTTTCAAGACAGCAATAGCAGAGCACTAAACCACGCTCGAGGTCTCTCCCAGTGGGGAGCCCTGTGTAACTGCACTGGCCCCCAGTTATCTCTTTTGGCGAATACCAATAAAGGATTCTGGAACCTGGTTGCCTTTTAGAGACGGCTTCCCTAGGCTGCTCCCCTCAGAGTGACTCGAACAAGCATCAGCCCACAGTTCTCGTTTGACCTTCTCCGGGTGGGAAACGGAGGCACAGGGTGTGATTAGTGCCAGCTGGAGCAGGAGAGGCCATGGACGCAGAAGGTCTCAGCCCGGCCATGTGGCCTTGGGTCCCAGGGCAGAAATGCGTCATCAGCAGGACGCGGGCTGCACCTACGAGCCCGGGGACGGCCGGACCGGTCTCCTTTAACCCTGAGAACCGCAGAGGAGTCTCCGCTCACAATCGCACGAGCTGGCTCGACGCTGTTTGGTGCTCAGAATCCTGGCCAGACTGTCCTTGGAAGCAGTGCTGTTCCCTATGAGCTGGAGAACCTCCCCCTGAGAGGCTGAGAAGAGCAATTTGTAGGAAATGTAAAATAATAGGACAAAGGAGGTGCAAGCACGCCAAGGGGCCTCATCGTTCGGGTGCACCCGCTCTGTGGGGTCACGGACGAGAATCGGTTTAAGGGAGGTGGTTACCAGTGATTCCATCTTGCCTCCTCGTCCCAGCTACACCCCAGCAGTTCCCAGAGCAGAGGACAGGCGCGGGTGACTGCCCGGCTCACTCCTGCTCCCCCAGCATCTTGGAAATACGGCCCGGAGGCAACGAGCCCATCAGCCTGCGGAAGGGCCGCCTGGCCACAGTGTGCCCACCTGGGTGCATTTACCTGTCCGGTGTCTGCCTTCCGCCCACTTAGTGAGCTCTGTGAGGGCCTGGGCTGTGCCCCTCTGCGTTCTCGTGTGCCAGGGGGCATGCCACCTGCTTCAATGTACTCAAGTGAATGGATTTGAAAGAGAGAGGTGGACGAAACGTCGCAGGGAGCTGGAGTCTGGGCTCCTCAGGGCTCTGGCTGTGTCTCCACCTGCCCTAGGTGACCTTCCCCAGAAGTGGAGCCCAGGAGTGATGGCCCATAGCATGTGGGGAAAATGATCTTGGGAAGAGGGGGCAGAGGCTGGGCGGGGTGGGGGACAGAGCAGGATGGGGTCTCAGTGGGAGCTCTGGGGCATAGGTTGCCCCACCCAAAGGTAAGGGCGGGGTTGTGTACCCCCAGGCCAGTCAGTCAGGAACTGCCTGCGGCCCCTGCAGGGGGCAGGGTGCCACCACCTAAGGGTGATGCTCTGAAGGAGGAAGCAGCTGTGACCACTTAGCAGCCTAAAGTCATAGCAGCTGCAGAATGGGTGTGCCAACCAGTCTCCCTCTGATCAGCCCACTCTCACCCCCTGCCCCCTGAGCAAGTGGACCCCAAGATTTAAACTGTCCGAGTAGGAGAGAGCTACACTTTGCTCCCCTAGCCTAAGCCACCTTGGGGCTTTGTGGTGCCTCCCTGGTGATCACGGAGGGAATGCCTCCTTCTGCTCTGGGTGCCAGTCCTTGGGAATCCCGAGGGCTCGTCCGGGCCCCCCGATGCAGGGAGCTGGTGGACTAGCAGACGCTTGCCCACATGCCTGGTGTGAGAGAGAGGCCCGTGATGCAGAGAGGAGCCCAGGCGGCTTAAGCCTCAGCTGAGAGGTGCCAGCCACGGACGTCCCACGGCCCCTGCTGCCAAGTCTCCCCGGGCTCTGCGTGGCCCTCGGATTAAAGCCCGAACGCTGCGCCCCGTCGGGTCCCGGCCCGCCTCTCCCGCCTCGCCTCCTCCCAGGAGCATCGCTTCTGCTCCACAGGCGGGTGCATCTTGGGGGTCTCAGTGCTGGCTCCCCACTCCTGATGGAATGCTTCCCTCCCCAACCGCTGCTCTAGAGAAGCTGTGTTGATTTGTGAGTGCCAAGAGGTGCACAGCCCTAACGTAGCCCCCCACCCATCACTTCCCGATACCCCTTTCCTTCGTTTGTTACGTTTGCTGC